>JAQPZY010001483.1:0-267500 GCA_029931535.1 Margaritifera margaritifera | reverse complement strand
AATGGCGTTAAACCCACTACAACAACAAGATAACATGGACCTCAGAAGCAAAAATTCAATATGTGTAAAGAAAAAGTTCGTGGAATATTGGAACGACGTAAAGTTAAAATAAAGAATCTTTAGAGTAATTAATTGACAGATAAAGCCGAAAGCGCGCTGTATTGGTTTAACTAACTAAAAATATATAATGGATATTAAAGTATGAAACATAAAGTGTCAATTACAGTTTAAAACCATTTCATTTTTAGGCCATTACAACTTTCAAAGAGGATCCATATTAGAGTAGCGGCGCGACTGTGTGTGTGTGTGTCAGGAGAGGACAATTACCCCCGAGGGGTGTGCTGTCGTGAGCCCTTTCGTAGATGGGGGTGGGGGGTGGCGGTGGCGGTTGGCAACTGTTACATTTTTCCTAAATGCCAGAAACGTTTTCGCGGTGATTTCTAAGCACACATATTCCCATTTCTTGCATGTCAAGATATAATTTAAAGTTGATTATTGTGAAATTTCCGTACACAGCATAAATAGAAGAAAGTAATATACCAATGTGGGAACACTGAACCAATCCTTACCTGTCCTACATACTTCTGATAGTACGTGGCAGATAAAAATATCGACTTAAACGTATAAAATGTATTATTTGTATAAATACAAATCGAAATATTTTTGTAGATATAGTGCTTAGTCCCAAAGGGGCGGTACTGTTTACTGAATAGTCATGATGACCAAGATTACTGAATAGTCATGATGACCAAGATTACTGAACAATAAATCTTTGATTAGGAATCAGAAAATCATGGACTTTTAAGGTGTCCTTGTTTTTTTTTCTCTGTTTGTTAGTTGAGGATTACCATATAAAGCAGTGGTTCCCAAACCCCGGGTCGCGACCCTATACTGGTACTTCATTTTGGGTCGCAAAAGATTGTATTTAGGGTCGCGATCAAAAAAGTTTGGGAACCACTGGTGTAAAGAGAGTGTGCGTATCTAACGGAGTAGATACGCGATATCAAGTCTGTTGCCTAGTTTCAGCATAATTTTGTCAGTATAGTAAAATACGTTTCGTTCTTTATATTTCTCCACAAGAGCACATAGGAGAATCAACAATATTTCTATTAAATAGGTTTTCTCTCAAGTCAATGCACTGTAAACTTAAACGTAAATGTAACAGTTGTCAATTTTTTTTCCCTACGCAGAATAGAAACCGCAGTGCCTGAGTGGTTAGCGTGCCAAAATCGCAGCAGTTTCGAATCCTACCATCGGATCAGATTGGGTCGGCAACGGTGATGTCTCCTTGGGCAAGTCACTTCTCTCGATTGCCTCGGCACTAAGAAATCTATATGTGTTACTGTGTCGTAAAACACCAAATAAACTATACATGTAAATATTTGGGAATTATTGTTATGCCCTTAGTTAAGGATCGATTAAAGTTCGTAATAGAATATATGTTGTTGTTTTTTTTCAGTTGCTATCGAATTCCAGTCAATAATTGTCTCTGGAAGGAAAATGAACTGTATAATTGTGCTCTGCACATTATATTTATTATATTTGCATTATCACAGAGAAACGCCCAGAAATGTTTTCAAATTTCATCACCCACATCACCCACTACATCAAATACTTCATATTATGGTTGTCTGGAGTATACAAATGCATAATACATCATCAGTGATATGTTAAAAATATAAACATTTCTTTAAATTTAGTAAATTAAGCAGTCACTGAATAGAATAAACTGAATTTTTAAGTGCGAAGCATGAAGATAGGAAATGTTTGTTAGTTTGGAATTAGGACGTGTCATTTGGATATAATTGTCAATGTTACACAGATGTTACTGTTATCAGTCATGGTTCACTTTATCCCTAATGTTAAATTCTAACAATAAACTAGTTTCCTTGTTAACTGATGGATTATATGCCATAAACCTATTGATTTCATCATTTTGATTATTTCTGCCACATAAATCGTTATCTCAAACACTAGCGTAGAAGATAATAAACACAAAGAAATCAGATTGCCAATTCAAAACCAGTAAACAAGATTAGTATTGACTACCACATCAAACAACTTTACCTACATTACTAGTGTGAATGCAGATAGTGTCGTTGTTTACACTACTTTGTTGTGCAATACTTTTAGGAATAATGAATCAGAAAATGCGTATAAGCTTGTAACTATATTTCACTATGATAAACCATTACATCAAGAGATATTAGACCTTGGTGGCGTTGGTGTTAGACGACGAATGGTCCATATCCGGGTATACGTAGCGTGATATAGCAGTTACATAATACATGTAGTTCGATAGTTTTATTTAATATTCCAATGGGCACTAACACCAGTGAGGACACAACATATTCAAATGGACACTAACACCAGTGAGGACACAACATATTCAAATGGACACTAACACCAGTGAGGACACAAAATATTCCAATTGGTACTAACACCAATGAGGATACAAAATATTCCAATGAACACTAACACCAGTGAGGATACAAAATATTCCAATGGGCACTAACACCAATGAGGATACAAAATATTCCAATGAACACTAACACCAGTGAGGATACAAAATATTCAAATTGGCACTAACACCAGTGAGGCTACAAAAATGATTCAAGCACGACAAACAGTGTAAAATATAATATAGAAATAGTCCATACCAAGCAGTCAACTTATCTTAATGTATTATTCTTTTCTAACAAAAGGACAATTAATACAATATAAAACATGTACAAACATCATGTTAGACTGTTTGGTCATGGAGAAGGTGTTTAAGTTACGAAAGATTATTAATATATTAATTGAAATCCTGCAAAATGCTTCGTATGTTATATATATATATATATATATATATATATATATATATATATATATATATATATATATATATATATATATACGAATAAATCATATTATTATTATCATACAGGTTAGATAATTTTTAATTCGTATTCTACGGAGATTCGCTCTGTTTGTCGAGATAGTATAGGCGTTGGTGCTTACAGGCAAGGCGATGGGTGCCGTTACCCGCGGACCCGGGTTCGAATCTCCGCAAAGTACGAATTAAAAATTCTCTAACCTGTATGATAATATTATTTATTTGTATTTTAAAATTCTGTTAATGTTATCAAGCATTCTCCTGTAAGACCCAGGGACAAGCACATTCCGCTCTGTTTGGTGTAAATTTGTAATTTTCTCTCCCTCGCTCTCTCTCTCTCTCTCTCTCTCTCTCTCTCTCTCTCTCTCTCTATATATATATATATATATATATATATAATTCTGAGTTTTAATTGTAACTGTCTTTGATATGTATGTGGTAGCATTTATAGCATTAATAATTGTTAGCAATGTGCACTTTTCTTTCCTTAAAATATAAATTAGACTCTAAAACAAAATGGTATTCATCAGTTATAATATTGCAAAATCTGCATTTACTCTCATTAATTCTCTCATTAACACTATTTAGCTTAACGGTAAATATTATCGTCTCGTGATGAAGAGATGGACTTATTTTAATGAAAATAAAATGTTTGTAGGGGAAACAGTAATTCAGAAGGAATAACAAAGAGAAAAAAGTATACGTTACTTACTTAACACACACACACACACACACACACACACACACACACACACACACACACACACACACACTCCCCACCAATTAGCAAGGATTTTTCCGACGAAAGAAACAGGTGTCTATAAGGTTATTGTGAACATTAATTCCTCTATGTGTACAATGTAAGGTGTTGCAAATATCAGAGTATGGATAAGCCATGACAACAAGAATTGTTGTAAGACTGAGGTGACATTAGTATAATTTGCCAACCAATTTGCTATTGATGTTCGGTATGACAGTGACAGCAATAAGCGGTTGATGATTATAGAGCTTGCGGATGTCCGTTCGAGATTTCATCGTCTCTTTTCGTAGAAAGACGCACATACTTCTTCTAACATAGGACAGAAATTGAATAGGACGTTCCGATTGCTGGATGATTTGACAGTGACTTCGAGATAAACTGACGGCAGACCAACTATTAAAATGAAAACAAAAAGAAAAAGATTTGGACAGGACATTGTTTGGGTAAAGAAGAGTGTTAATGTGATTTTATGACCAGGGTATACAATTGTATGGTGGTACGTTTGATTGCCTTTACCGTATATCATGCATGTAAGCTTTCTTTTTATATGTATTTTGTTCTAACAGTGTAAGTTGAGCCCAGCATACGTGTTGCCTCTAATTGTTCGCGTTCTCGAGAAAGGTTGACGTGATTGTCAGTGTTTACGGCCAACATAATCTTGGTTCTCGTAAACAAAATTGATCCAGTCGGGGGATTTTGTACTATACAGGTCAAGGTTTATTAGTAATAGTGTCTTTAGGTGAAAATTGGGGTTTCGAAAGGCAATGAATTGTCTGATACGATACACAATAAAAAGCTAGCACACAGATTAAGAATCTCGAAAATACCACCCTTCTGTCTCAAAAGATATTAGCTACAATAATAATAATAATAATAATAATAATAATAATAATTATAATTTTGTTTCAGATTGAAGTACATTTGTTTCCTTTATGTTTGTTTCAATGGCACTTTTAACACATTATTGGCTATATCATGCCGTGGAAATGGGAGCTAAGTGCCTTTCCCAAGTGTCACGGAATTGTATGGTTTATATCAATGTGTATATGTGATCAAAAATGTATTCGGGTTTCGTTTCCGACTAGAGCGTTACTCGGGGGTTGTTTATTTTTTTCGGCTCTAGTTATTTTGAAATACTGAGCGCGATTCACCCCATGCTGCACGTGCAAATTGCCTGCAGTGAAAACTCACGTACCTAGCTGCTGCGCATATCTGTCACAGCTAGAGTACATATAGAGCGAATTCTCTATAAACAAATTACACTACGATGAGTCTTGTCAGAAAGCTTACCTCTTTACGGGAGCAAAACTTCAGCTGTAGAGGTATGTGAAATTTAAGATTGTATTCTTTATCACTATTCGTTTTATATGACATAATTGTTTCATATATTAGATGTTTTAGAATTTATTCTAAATTCTACAGAGAGTCAATACCTAGGTCATACAACGCCATGATATTAGAAATCCTATAGGCTGGTTCAAGTTAGCTATTTGTTGTAACTGAACAGACGGGTATTATTTAATTATACGCGGCAGGCATTGAATGATTAATGTAATGTGTAACGAGGCGTAATTCATGTGCGCGCATGCGCAACATATATCAATACAAAAGTACTAACCGTGTCATATGTACTACACGGTTTAGTTGTTATACTTTTAGCTGTTCCATATGTATGGTTTGGTGGTGTGTGAAGTCACAGAACTCTGTGTGGTTTCGTGTGACGTGTACGCTGTGTCTGGTGACGTTGTTTCGGAAGAGTGTACTGGTTTTCTCGATGCGAGGGACCAAGGCTTCTCGATCAACGGGTCTGTGTTAATGTGAAGGCTCTCGAGGGATCCTTCAACAGACTGGGAGGGGTGGACCATGCGTGGTGGCTCCTTGACCATGGACTAGAGCGGGTGGAACCGTAGATACATCTTGGTAGTCAAACGGACGCCACGATAGTTATATTTATTGCGTGTTCCATTTGATTGTTATCTCAATATTGCTATCTGTGCAAAATTACATTCATTCCCATTTCAATATCGCTATATGTGTGATAGATTCGTAATTTCATACATCCCCATTTCAATATCGTTATATGAACGACATATTCATAATTTCATACATCCCCATTTCAATATCGTTATATGAACGACGGATTCATAAATTCATATTCCAACATCGCTTGTTAAATTGATAAATTGACGAGTTAACAGATTGATGGATAAATGAGCATTCTATTGATAAGTGCATAAATCACATGCTTTGGTCACCCTTGGTACTTAATAAGACCTTGTTTATATTGGGGTGTAAATCATATACTCTTATTTGTCGATTGGTGATAGGATGCTATTCACGTTTGTTTAAAATTCCATTTGTTAAATCCATCTTTGATTTTTCTCGTTGAGTTACCTGTTGTTGATAGTTCCATGTTAGGAACTTTATAATTTTCCTTATCTTTTTGTTATAATGGTGTCAGATTTGTTCATCTTTAAATTGCGTTTATAAATAAACATCTTATTAACGCAGTTGCTTTCGGTGTCTTCACTAATCCAGTCCCAACCCGGCTTCATCCTGTGACAAATGGTGTCAGAAGTGGGATCTGAACCCACGCCCACATTCGTTATCCCTCAGAAATTCAGGCCACATGTACTGAGAGTGGCACACGAGTCCAGTATGGCGGGTCACTTGGGCATGAAAAAAACAACCGACAGAGTATTAGCGGAGTTTTATTGGCCTGGCGTAAATAGTGACGTAGCACGATTCTGTCGATCGTGCGACGTTTGCCAGAAGACGGTGTCGAAGGGAAGGAATACCAGAGTACCATTAGGTAAAATGCCTCTAATAGATACCCCATTCAAAAGGGTAGCTGTTGATATTGTGGGACCGATATTTCCAATTACAGATCGGAAAAACCGATATATCCTTACTCAAGTAGATTATGCAACTAGATACCCAGAAGCCATAGCTTTACCATCAATTGAAACTGAACGTGTAGCCGAGGCGCTTGTAGACATGTTCAGCAGGGTAGGGGTACCTGAAGAAATTCTCACAGATTGTGGGGCCCAGTTTACCTCAGAACTCATGGCAGAAATTAGTAGGTTGTTGTCAATTAAGCAGTTGCGCACCACGCCGTATCACCCCATGTGTAATGGATTGGTGGAGAGATTTAACGGGACGTTGAAACAAATGCTACGTCGGATGTGCGCGGAGAAACCGCGAGATTGGGACCGGTATTTGAACGCGATTTTGTTCGCGTATCGCGAGGTACCGCACGAGAGCTTGGGATTCTCGCCGTTTGAATTGCTATACGGTAGGACAATTCGTGGTCCTATGCGGATTCTGCGCGAACTATGGTCGGGTGATATCGCGGACGGAGAAGTTAAAACCACCTACCAATACGTCGTCGACTTACGCGAGAGATTAGAAAGCACGTGTCGGATGGCACACGACGAGCTCGTGAAGTCGGGTCGCAAGTACGCGAAGTATTACAACCGCGGAACGCGAAGTAGGAAATTCGACGTGGGTGATCGAGTGTTGGTGCTACTCCCTACTAGTAGAAACAAATTATTGGTCCAATGGAAAGGGCCATATGAGGTCAAACAGGTCAAGGGTGAAATGGACTACCGAATCGACATGAAAGGTAGGTTGAGAATATTTCATGCCAATATGTTAAAACGATACGTGGAGAGACCTGATCAAACTGTTGGAAAGGGCGTTTTGAACGTCGTATGTATTGCGGTCATAGAAGACGAGTCGAGTGACCCCAACACAGAAATTCCCCTCGAGTACCCCATGGTTGTAGGAAATGAGGGAATAGATATGGTCAGCGTGTGCCCGGAATTACCTGAAGGTCAGCGTCAGCAAGTCAGGGAAATTTTAAGTAAGTACCCAGACGTATTTACAGATCGACCAGGTAATACTAGATTAATAACGCACGAAATAAACTTGAATACCTCGGAGCCAATCAGAATAAAGGGATATCCAATACCCTTTAACGCACGGGAGACAATCGATGAGGAAGTAGGTAAAATGTTAGACCTGGGAGTGATTGAACCCTCAAATTCCCCCTATTCTTCCCCCGTGGTATTGGTTAGAAAGAAAGACGGAACTAATCGATTTTGTATAGACTTTCGACAACTAAATAAAGTCACCGTGTTTGCTGAACCGATGCCAGACATGGAGGGCTTGTTTTCAAAATTGGCAGGGCACCAGTACATTTCTAAATTAGATCTAACAAAAGGTTATTGGCAGGTGCCCATCGCTGAAAATGCTCGCGTATTAACGGCATTCGCGACCCCTAAAGGTCTTTTCCAGTTTAAGGTTATGCCTTTTGGTTTGGTTAACGCCGGTGCGTCGTGCGTGCGTCTTATGCGAAAATTGTTGAAAGGCACGAACAACGTAGATAGTTTTGTCGACGATATTCTAGTATATACACATACCTGGGAAGAGCATGTTAGGGCATTAGTCGATCTGTTTGACAGACTCCGCAAGGCAAATCTCACAGCGAGACCCTCCAAGTGTAGCATAGCATATTCTAACTTGGAATGCTTGGGCCATCTAGTAAGTGGGTCAGGGCAGTTAAAACCCCACCCTGATAAAATTGACGCGATTAAAGACGCTCCTAGGCCAGAAACCAAGAAACAGATACGATCGTTTCTTGGATTGATAGGTTTTTATAGGAAGTTCGTTCCAAATTTCGCCGCTATAGCTAGTCCATTGACGGATTTGACTAGGAAAGGGCAGCCAAATAAAGTTTCTTGGGGTTTATGCCAAGAGAAAGCTTTTAACGCCCTTAAGGCAAGATTGATCAGTGCACCGATCCTAAAGTTGCCAGAATTAAATAGATCGTTCATATTGAGAACTGATGCATCCGACACGGGCTTAGGAGCAGTTTTGCTACAGGAGCAAGACGGGGTAAAGTTACCCATAGCTTATGCTAGTAGGAAATTGCTGCCTAGGGAGCAAAACTACTCCGTGATCGAAAAGGAGTGCTTGGCACTGGTGTGGGGTGTAGGTAAATTCCACACGTACCTTTTCGGAAGGGAATTTGTCCTTGAAACGGACCATCAGCCTCTCATATATTTGAACAAGGCAAAAGTTGCCAACGCAAGATTGATGCGTTGGGCATTGACTCTGCAGCCATATCGTTTCCGGATCGAAGCAATCAGAGGGTCGGAAAATGTAGGGGCCGATTATTTAAGCAGAGTGTGATTTGCAGTTTTTTTTTTTCCTACCATGATATTCTGGGCAGTTTTTTTTCCTACCATGATATTCTGGTAATGTAAATAATACGTTTCAGTTTGTATTTTTGCAAAATTCCGTGATTTTCTAAAAGTGCTTCCACTTTTCTTTTAAGGGGTGAGGTATTGTCACGGAATTGTATGGTTTATATCAATGTGTATATGTGATCAAAAATGTATTCGGGTTTCGTTTCCGACTAGAGCGTTACTCGGGGGTTGTTTATTTTTTTCGGCTCTAGTTATTTTGAAATACTGAGCGCGATTCACCCCATGCTGCACGTGCAAATTGCCTGCAGTGAAAACTCACGTACCTAGCTGCTGCGCATATCTGTCACAGCTAGAGTACATATAGAGCGAATTCTCTATAAACAAATTACACTACGATGAGTCTTGTCAGAAAGCTTACCTCTTTACGGGAGCAAAACTTCAGCTGTAGAGGTATGTGAAATTTAAGATTGTATTCTTTATCACTATTCGTTTTATATGACATAATTGTTTCATATATTAGATGTTTTAGAATTTATTCTAAATTCTACAGAGAGTCAATACCTAGGTCATACAACGCCATGATATTAGAAATCCTATAGGCTGGTTCAAGTTAGCTATTTGTTGTAACTGAACAGACGGGTATTATTTAATTATACGCGGCAGGCATTGAATGATTAATGTAATGTGTAACGAGGCGTAATTCATGTGCGCGCATGCGCAACATATATCAAATACAAAAGTACTAACCGTGTCATATGTACTACACGGTTTAGTTGTTATACTTTTAGCTGTTCCATATGTATGGTTTGGTGGTGTGTGAAGTCACAGAACTCTGTGTGGTTTCGTGTGACGTGTACGCTGTGTCTGGTGACGTTGTTTCGGAAGAGTGTACTGGTTTTCTCGATGCGAGGGACCAAGGCTTCTCGATCAACGGGTCTGTGTTAATGTGAAGGCTCTCGAGGGACCCTTCAACAGACTGGGAGGGGTGGACCATGCGTGGTGGCTCCTTGACCATGGACTAGAGCGGGTGGAACCGTAGATACATCTTGGTAGTCAAACGGACGCCACGATAGTTATATTTATTGCGTGTTCCATTTGATTGTTATCTCAATATTGCTATCTGTGCAAAATTACATTCATTCCCATTTCAATATCGCTATATGTGTGATAGATTCGTAATTTCATACATCCCCATTTCAATATCGTTATATGAACGACATATTCATAATTTCATACATCCCCATTTCAATATCGTTATATGAACGACGGATTCATAAATTCATATTCCAACATCGCTTGTTAAATTGATAAATTGACGAGTTAACAGATTGATGGATAAATGAGTATTCTATTGATAAGTGCATAAATCACATGCTTTGGTCACCCTTGGTACTTAATAAGACCTTGTTTATATTGGGGTGTAAATCATATACTCTTATTTGTCGATTGGTGATAGGATGCTTTTCACGTTTGTTTAAAATTCCATTTGTTAAATCCATCTTTGATTTTTCTCGTTGAGTTACCTGTTGTTGATAGTTCCATGTTAGGAACTTTATAATTTTCCTTATCTTTTTGTTATAATGGTGTCAGATTTGTTCATCTTTAAATTGCGTTTATAAATAAACATCTTATTAACGCAGTTGCTTTCGGTGTCTTCACTAATCCAGTCCCAACCCGGCTTCATCCTGTGACACCAAGGACACACCAATTTAGCTACCACCGCCACTAACAATTTGACTAATCAAACAATGAAAATTATAGATCAGTCATTAAGATTATGTTTACTAAAGGTAAAGTTATCTAAACTGATAACGCTCAGTGGGAAAACATATTTCAGAGAAACAGGCAAGTAAACATAAACTCGCATAAATCAAGTTCTTTTTGTATGTAAAATGTTTTCAAAACAAACATAAGGGGCGATTTCTTTGATCAATCACATACAGTTTATTTTATTCAAATTATTTTAACACTTTCGACTGATGTATATGGTAGATGTCATTAGGGATTTCGATTTAAAAAAAAAAAAAAAAAAAAAAAAATTGATAGCATTGTCTGCACCGGGATAAACTTTTATGTTTGAAAGGATGAAAGTAGTTAGTTGTCTTACTTGATTTAATCCTGGAATTAGGAAGATGAAATAAATTAAATGTGACTTTGACTCGTTTTAATTTGTGTTACGGTACCACTCAGCTTGTAATTTAACTAGTTCAGTTAGTAAAAGGTGTCACTACATTAACTGAGCCAATCAGCTGTTAGATTGAAAGCAGAATTATAGCCTAAACAGAAAACAAAATGTTTGTTGAGTTCAGCCTCTTTCCTTTGGCTTAGGATAACAAAGCAATCCGGCAGTGGCGTGCTAAGGGTAAATGGCGCCCGGGGCGACGATGATGGCACAAAGGGCCAGAATACGAGGCCCGAATTTATATTAGCTGTTTTGGCGCCCCAATACCTCTGGCGCCCGGGGCAACCGCCCCGTATGGTCCCCCCCCCCCCCCCCCCCCCGTTAGTACGCTACAGCAATCAGGTGTGATTCGGCCGGTTCCGGAAAGGTCACTTGCACTAAAAGTTCAAGTCATTTCAATCAAATGCAGTTATTTCCAGAAAATTAAACAGCCTATGCAGATTTTTTATATGTTGTGTCCAAGATAGTGCCTAACATAAGTAAGATAGTCTTGGTGCATCTGAACATAAAACTAATGCACTGGATTTCATCCAAAATATAGAAAAAGTAAGGAAGATATACAAGGCACTTAATTAGTGTAGTTATGCCTAAAACGACTTCCTACTTACGCAAGGTCTCGTAATCAAATTGACTAGTATACCTAATTAAATTATTGTTATCCTCATCACGATCATCATCTCTGTGCCAAGTTAGATATTTTATCATTTTCATAAGACTGCAATTAACAAAATATACGGCACGCATTAAGTTTTGTCTTCAAGAAACTGGTTATATTATATATTACAGAACAAAACTAAACTATTTTGCTCAAAAAACTATTGGAACGGTTTTGCAGTCAAGATAGTAATTTAATATTTGTATTTTCCATAGTTGAAGTTAAACTACACTCCTAGAGTACTAATAAATTATATATTCATCAAGGTTTGGGATTAAAGAACTAGAACAAACTTGATAACAATGTTATTCGTTCGTAGACGAATATGTAAAATAGAAAGAAGAAATAATTTAACCTAAAATACATTATATTCCATAAACGGTCAGACTTTCGTGATAACTTTGAGGATTTGAAAGATTTTTCCTGTCTTTGAATTCGCATTGTTATTATTTGACTGTAACTTTCCTGTTTTTGAATTCGCATTGTTGTTATTTGACTGTAACTTTCCTGTTCCATATTAATATTGGATGAGGACAGTAACAGCCAAATAACAAAGGCGAAATCAGAGACACAGAAAGGTGAGTCTATTCAAGTATCAGATATATGATTTGCTTTGCTTGCCTTTTTTTTTTTTTTTTTTTTTTTTTTGTTTGCTTGCTTGTTTCAACGCTAGACCAATAAAAGAATTAATTTCAAAATTGTACAAGTTTATGTGGTACACGGAAAGTTATGGAATATAACATAGTCCCCTTTACATGCTCGGGAGTAGGATTAACAAAACGTAATTTTAGATGATTCTTATGTTTTGCAATGTACACCAAATCACCCCTATTTCAGTTCGAAAGAAAGGTACATGATATAAGTTTATAGCTATTTGTGTCTCATAATAACCTATTAACGCGGCTCTATTAGAATTTTATGCTGACGGACAAGATTGCTAGGAAAAGGTCGTATCATGTATTTGATTCTTGTAAATTTGTTTTCAGACATCATATAGATTAAAATTTTGCATAATATCCTCTCCTAAAATGTTTTGTGACAACTATTAATTTTTGCTAAAGTATCCTTCGCTTAAATATAGTTAGATAAAATAAGACCGTTGAACTTGTACTCTCTTTTGGATATGCGGAGTCAAGGTTATTATTTAAATCATTATGTGATGGATGCTAGCTTGACTAGCACAATAGCACCATAACATGGAAGCATATAATCTGGTCGGGTTTTATATAGACAATTCAATTCAATTCTTTTATTTCTTACTAAAATCTTAAAGGACACACGAAAAGTAATAAAAAGAAGGATACAAATATTACAGCATTTTATGTCTGTACTTTCTTTTTACGGAGACATGGTGAAATATATTACTTTACACGGAGATCAACGAAGTGTCGATAGGTTCCTCTTGTTGCCTTCAAAATCAGTACAATAACCAATTTATGCAAGCGTTGAAAAAATATTATTATGAGAGATACTGATAATAGTTTTTCTTTTTAATTAATTATTAATACGTACTTGCATCATAACTCTTTGTTTGAATTGCTTCACATGCCCTATTTCAAATATATACATCATAACTCTATGTTTGAATTGCATCACATGCCCTATTTCAAATATATACATCATAACTCTATGTTTGAATTGCATCACATGCCCTATTTCAAATATATACATCAAGATTATTTTGGTCTCTTTCGTAAGAAATTATATAATTGTCTCCTGATATATAGATCTCTCTCTCTCTCTCTCTCTCTCTCTCTCTCTCTCTCTCTCTCTCTCTCTCTCTCTCTCTCTCTCTGAAGAAAAAGAGAGAAATGTACGTTTCCAGGTGTGTCAAAGTATCTGAAGGTGAATTGTAACTATGCCACTAATGCATAAATGGAACTTTCTCGAGGGAATTGGTCGGCGTAAAATAATTAGAACACATTTACCTATTAACAATAGATTATCGTCTGTACTCGTGTATAATGCGGATCCAAATGCAAACAACATAGACCCTGATATACCGTCGCATAATGCGCCGTCAGAGCAGGGTCTATGTCATTTGTTCTAGTGATTAGTCATTACAAACTGCATAGACCCAGATCTGCCGGCGCATTATGCGACGGCAGATCTGAGTCTATGCAGGTTGTATCGACTTATATGCGAATACATACGGTAACTAGGAATCTCTCAAAAGTCAATAAAATTTTCATGAATTAAGGATAGGTACACCGAGTCTTCAGTCAATGTTTACATAATACAGTATCTACAATTCTATCGAAATGTGCAGTAGACTTAAAAACAATACAGTATCTACTATTGTATCGAAATGTGAAGTACAATTGAAGGCAATGCACATAATTCAATCGCTAAGATGTAGCAAACACTATTCCATTATTAATTCTTCTAGATAATTCATTAATTTTGAATAATAAAAGATGTAATTACCGCAAATCCTCCTCCTTGGAGAGAGAGAGAGAGACAGACAGACAGACAAACAGACAGGAAGAGACAGAGAGGATCGTATACTGTTCAAGGTAGTATGAACTTCACTTTTTAAAAAAACAAAGAAACCTAGCTTCACATAAAGATCAATAATTAAACTATCTAATACTTGGATTTGCCAACATTACGAATGTTATGTCAAAGATGATGTTCTGTTATTTTGATAATTACCGGTTGTTCGATGACGCGGAATTTAGACCCAGTTTTATCAAATAGTTACATTTATTTGCGTCTTTGGGAGTAAATATAATTTAGTTACCATTCCCTACAACAATAACTTAAAATTATCTGTAGCTAATGCATTGAATTAAATTTATTTTAGCAAGAAAGAGAAGTAATATCATTCTTTGAAAGTACGTCTTACAAGTGTCGACATTATCCACATCTGGGATGTTCTGTCAGGTATTGTAATCTCGAGTTGCCTTCACAAATGTTCCAATCAAAAAGTAGAATAAATCTACCTGCTGCTATTAAAAATATTTACACCGTGTGTAATAGTATTATATACTCTTTCAAGTCAAAATGTTAGCAGAGAAAGAGGTAAACGTTTTGTGCACCTTGTATATTGATGTCGTCATTCAAAAGCATTACTTCTGATATAACAACCGAATTCACACAACATTGTGATGAAATCATCTATGGTTTCAGAATATGACAAGCTATTTATGGTTCGAAGTAAGAATTGTTGTTAAATTGTGCCTCTTTTCTGCAATGAACATTTTGACAATATATTCTAACGGATAGGTGAGATATTTTAAAAAGTTGATATATGTTTCTTCTTGATGACAGAAACCATTAAATTTTTCCTTCTTCTATATTTTGATGCGATAAGCTTTGAAATACTCACTCCTTTAAATAAAATACGCTTCATGTGAAATTTAAATGATGACAGCTTGATATTTACTTTGTTCAAAACTTAAATGTTGTAAGGTTGATATTTACTTTGTAAAAAAGGTAGAGTTAGATGTCGATAAACAGTGATGTGGGCTAAAAAGAGCTTGAAAAAGTGTCAACAATCTGAAGCACTTGGGAAATCATCAGCTACTCACCCCACTTTAACAGCTGTGAACAGTCATCTATAGACTGTATTACTGTTGCGTATTACAGTTGTGAACAAGTCATCTATAGACTGTATTACTGTTGCGTATTACAGTTGTACACAGTCATCTATAGACTGTATTACTGTTGCGTATTACAGTTGTACACAGTCATCTATAAACAGGCCCGGCGACAGAAATTCCTGGCCCAGGGCAGAGCAGTCATGGGACCCAAAACTAGTTTCATTTTTTTTTATATATAAAAACCTGTGTACAGTTTTGCATATAAAACCTGTAGTAAGCTACTATAACTTGCAATCTTGCAAGGAACACATTTCAATATTTACTGCAAAAATTAATTTATTTTGTATAACTGAGTTGATGGCGGGCCCCTAGAAATCGCCGGGCCCCTGGGCAACCCCCCACCCCGACCCACCACCACCACCCCCCTTCTCTGCCGCCCTGTCTATAGACTGTACAACAGTTGAGCATAGTCATTTATAGACTGTATTACATGTTTTAGAGTCGACATATCAAGGGACTAATAAAGAATTACTCGACTAGCGTATCTCAGGTCGTAGACCACAATTGTGACAACAAGCTATAAATCATTTATTACGCTTTTACGTGCGTGATCATGTCTGGTACCAGGCTCAGGTGCAAGGTTAAGGCCTCGGAGCTACAAGTCAATAAATGAAATGTCGGTTACAACGCAATCAAGCCTTGATGTAATTAGGTTGACAAAATCCCCTCATCCGACGCAATACAATAACGTTTTACTGGTCATAAATTCTTTTTATTTACTTATGAAATAATTAATATTTTTACACAGTGCAATTAACCTTGTTGAGAAACATACTTTAAAAAAAAATACCCTGTGATATCTTATATTTTTTCTTCATTACCTTCAGTTGATAAGTCTGTTCTCCTCGTCCTTGAGAAATACTTAAAGGAGTTTATTGCAAAATATGACATTATTATTGTGCGACTTAATTTTCCTCAAGAATGGAATTGTAAATAATCTTATATTAGAGCACTGTCTTCCGATGAAAGCTTTCATTAAAATGAATGGAAATATTTCCCATGCTGATATATTAAAATCTGGTTTCTTATATAATATATCAATTTTATCGTGGTATCTAGCGAGGTGAAATAGTTGTATAATATTAAAAAAATGAAGCGATTAATATTGATGCCATAAAAGTCTCCTCTTCTCTGGCAATAAATCATGCTAGAGCGAAGTACAATAGATTCCAGTATGCAGAGTCAAATATCGTAACTTACCACACCAAGTAATTGGTATTTTATTTCAGAATAAATTTATATGATGTAGTTTTCAGAATTATAATTTACTGCTAATATCGCATTCTGATATCTGTATTTTATCTCGATATCAATTACCTTCGAATATAATGAAATCTTTGGAACATATATTTGGTGTTTGTATATCATCAGAAGATTCCGTTAATATTTTCTATTACATAATATCTTTCACCATGTTGTGTCGTAAAATGTGATACACAAAGACTGAAAATATCGTGCCCCGTATTCAGAAACGTGACACCATAAAGTACTGTACATTATTTGACTATGCCTTTTTACATCGCTTATTCTTTGCTTTCATGCAGTGGCGGCGCGACGGGGGTTGGGGAGGGGAGGGGGGACAATTGCCCCCGGGCGCCGGGCGAGGTGGGTGCCGTCAGGAGATTTTTTTTTTTAGCTGAAAAATGGGGCGTAGATAGGGGTTGGTGTTTGAGATTGGCAACTGACATAAATACTGTTCTTTGTGGCAAAGTTGGGGCGCCACTAAAGAACATTTCCCCCGGGATCCTTGGACAGAGAGGAAAAACTATCCAGAATATTTAATATGTTTCAGCTAATGAAAAAGAAGAAAATAACAAGAGATAATCACATGTCTAGAAAGGGATCTAGTACCTATGAATAAGGCGAACGAGTTTGTATGCAAGCTTTCGGCACATTAGTACCATACAGCTAGGTGTAACCTAATTATCTACGTCATTTTAATCGTCTTTCATACGGCCATCTGCAGCGTAGGTGCATTATTTTTCGCTTCTAGCTTTACATCTTGGATATAATTGCTACTACCAGGAACACATCTATGAATATATTTACATTACATGGAAGGTGGTGGGAAAATGTAATAATAATAATAATAATAATAATAATAATACACTGACGTCACTAGAGGGGATTGAGGTTGAGCAAACTGACAGTAAAGAAACGGACGCACGGTCGGTTAGACACATCACTTTTCTACTAGAGATTAAGCCAAATTCACCATATGTTTGCATTTGCAGTATCCAATATTTCTCTCTAAGATCAGGTTCATTCAGGGCCGGATTATCCATTTGGCAAGGTGGGCAACGTGCCCAGGGCCCCCGAGGCTCAAGGGGCCCCGGACCCGGGCTTAAGGGGCTCCCGTATATTATCGTACGCTTTTCACAGGCAGTGTTTTTAACAGTACTGTTGGCTGTGCCCACGGCCCCCAAAGGCCTTAATCCGGCCATGGGTTCATTGTCAGTCTATTTGTAATTTGACTCAGTTGGCAGCAGTTCGAGGGATTGGACTGTGTGTCCGGCTGAGTTTAAATGGTTGGCGAGTCTTGTGTTGACTTTTGTAATTTTGATCATTCTGTTCCTAAAGTCAGCTGTTTCGCTAGCATATTGGACGTACATAACGTTTTTACTGACACATACTAACCTTTGCTCGATATTGTAACTAACACCTGTTGATGAACCACTGCAAGTGACAGTCTCACGCATTAACCTACATATTATAAGATGTCTGTCTTTACATCTGCATGTTCCTACTTCAATACTACGGTTCAACAGTGCACACGTCTTTTAAGTTTTTTGGTCGTTGGTAAGCTAGCATAGATGTTTCCGTGAAGACCTGCTTTAGACGTGTAGAAGAGTCAGTAATGTGCCAGGGTCTCTAGACATTTTGTTTTATGTTTGAGGTATCTAGGTGATATGTTGTTACAAGAGGGATACAGTCGTTTGTAGTCTTGGATTTGTGTCTGGGGTGACCGCTTCGCCGAGTTGCCTTAGCGTTTTCTATAGCCTGATATATATTTTCATTTTTGTATCCCTGTCTTTTTAACGCCCTTTGATTTCCTTAAGTCTTTTGTCTTCTGTTGAAAATAAACATTGAAAAAAAAACTTGTGTACAATTGTCCTTTAATTTTCTCCAAACGAGGTGCTTCGGTGTGTCCTCGGGGAAAGGTACTTAGCTTCGATTTTCTTTGCATGATATAGCCCAATAATGTGTTTAAATTTCTGTTAAAAACCAATAACCACCAACAAATCTACTAAAGTCCAATTTATTTAATTTGTAAATTCTTAAGCTCTCCAATTCATTCATTTTACCATCTTTGCTTAATCAATTTCAGAAATAATAGTGTATCTCCTACACCTTGCTTGTACCAAGCTTCTATAAAACCATAGGAAATGAGTAGATGTTTGATTTCATGAACCCGTAATTTACAATTGAATGAGTCTGATAATTGTAATTGCATATTATAATAGAATATGGGAAGTCAGCTGTCAAACATATTTTTAGTATTTTCAACCATTATTTTATAAGCTTCATAATATACGTAGAATTAAGACTGTTTCCAGGTAATTCACCCATCGAAAAACTGTTTGCGGTAGATTTTGTAAGTTATATATATATATATAGATATATATATATATATATATATATATATATATATATATATATATATATATATATATATGTAATATATATACTCGCTCAACCTTGACTTAAAATTATACATTAGACTCTATTTCAGAGAAGACTTATTGTCATTTATACCTAACACCACGTGATGGAAATT
This sequence comes from Margaritifera margaritifera, assembly GCA_029931535.1. Lineage (NCBI taxonomy): Eukaryota > Metazoa > Mollusca > Bivalvia > Unionida > Margaritiferidae > Margaritifera > Margaritifera margaritifera. The sequence goes on along the minus strand of JAQPZY010001483.1, from coordinate 248,429 downwards.
CCCGCTTTATATATTTGTAATATGAAAAACATGATTTGTGCTTATAATAATAATAATAATAATAATAATAACTTTATTTTCTGAGGAAAATACATTAGGTTCTGAATCAATCAACCAATCTTACATGTAGTCCTCAATAATAGAATATTAAAACTATAAATGCATCGTATATGTACAAATATATCTCTTACTTACTACAGTGTCTGACACACTCACGTGTAATCATACAATATATATATATATATATATATATATATATATATATATATATATATATATATATATATATATATACACACACACACATTTTAGATTGAAACATACATAAAATATACATGTAGGTTTGGGAAATGGGAAGGTGGTAGGGGTAACCAAGTTAGGTATCTCATTTTCTTTGTACTGTGGTATAATCAGAAAGAAGAAATTTGTGAAGCGCGTTCTTAAAAGAATAGTGCTTCCGTAGGTAGCTGTCTTTTTCGGAAAACCACATTTGTTTTGTCAACAATTATTTTTGCATTCAAGAAGCATTTTCGCAAACATCGATTGATGTAAAATAACGTGATTAGAGAGATCAATTAACTGTCGATTGAATAGAAAACACATGCAATTCAATACTTAATAAAGTTAATTCAATGTACGTCATGCAAATGGATTGAACACTGCAACTTAATTTAGTTTTGCACTTCTTGCAGTTTATCGTATAACAGAGCTACGTTAAAGTTACATTACTTCGTGAAAAACGTAAACCGAGATTATAGTATAACATGACTTTGTTGCTTTCTTAATAAAGAAGAAATAACTTTTTTTTATAGCTTTTGGCAAAAGTGTACACCAGAATCAAGAAAAAAGATTCGACAAAGTGGTCAACGTGACCGCAAGTGCAAACAGCCTATTTGTTAGAGACCCACATACTTCATAATGACGCCACAGATGTAAACAGAGGGGATAGGCAGACAACAATGTTCACCAACAACAATGACCCAACTCTGCTGACGGATATAAATGAGTGTTATATTTCACCTAATGGCCCAAACTATCTTGATTACTGTTTGAAATAACATATAGTAGTTATCTTTATCCAAATACAAATAGCCCCTGTAGTTTAATAAAAACGTCTTTTGCTTCTACGAAGCCGGACTTTCACTAGTATTTTTTAAAAATATTATATATATATATATATATATATATATATATATATATATATATATATATATATATATATATATATATATATATATATTCGCTTCAGGTTGATGCATATTTCGTTGAGAGAGAGAGAGAGAGAGAGAGAGAGAGAGAGAGAGAGAGAGAGAGAGAGAGAGAGAGAGAGAGAGAGAGAGATGTGTGTGTGTGTATGAAACAATTCTATATTCAAGTATTCAAGAACGGTATCGACAGCAGACAAAACTTTTCACCCAATGGAGCACCAAGGGACACCCTTAACATCACCCGAACACACACACACACACACACACTATATATATATATATATATATATATATATATATATATATATATATATATATATATATAAGATAAATATTAGATAAATATTTCATTCTCTGTAATGCATGCATATTTTCGACTTTTACCCAGAATCCTAAAGACTTGTGTGTATACAATATGTTTACACTCTCCCTCCATATGTAACATTAATAAAGACAATAAGCTTTTTAAGGAGCAAACATACAAAATCAAAGGGCTACAGTTTTATTTTGCATGAACTGTCTTGCAAATCAGTTTCTTTGAATCTTTCGGGATATAAAAAAAAAGAATGTTAACATTATTTTTTGTGTGAGTCATTTATAAAAAAGGAGTGGCAAAATTGTAATGAGACTCAAAATAAATTGACGCCATCTTGGGTACTTGTATGATTGATGTGATTGGCAATCGCTCTGCGCCATTGCCTCTAAGAATCGGTTTTGAAAAACACCGGAACTTTCGAAGTTTGGTCGGCAACGATATAGCGTATAATTGAGAAATTCAGTCTTTCATTTCAGCTTGGCCACGGATTGTTTATCGGAGATTTTGCTATGTGAATCACATGTTGACCAAAAGCACATAAACAGGAAAAAATTAGTGGTTTTAAAAATCTGTGATTGTAAAAATTGTTTTCAATCTCCCCAGGTTAAAAATGTTTATTTGAAGGGTATGTCAATTCCATTTGAACTGTCTAAAGTTGATAACAAGTTTTTAGTATGTCACGTAGTTGTAATGATACATCTATCTTTCGCTTTGTCTTTTAAATCGAGAAGATTTGTTAAAATGCGCATAATGTTTTCATTATTATTGTTATCAACATTGGCGTCATTCTTGTCGTCGCTGTTGTTGTCATCATCACTACAATATGCTCATAACAATCGTATTCCTCATTATAATATATTTCTGTTTCTTCGCGATGTAGATGGCAAGTCAAAATCTATTGGGATACATACAAAAATTCTGTCATTTTTACGTGTTATGGGAGTTTGGATGTCAGAGTACCGTTTGTACTCGCGTATAAGTCGGATCCAACTGCAAACTGCATAGACCCAGATCGGCCGTCACATAACGCGCCGGCAGATCTGGGTCTATGCAGTCTGTTTGGAATAATCAGTAGAACAAACACCATAGACCCTGATATGCCGGCGCATTATTAGGGTCTATGTTGTTTGCAATTGGAACCAACTTATAAGCGAGTACAGACGTTATATTTAGATAGAAAGATAAAGATTATGGGAACAGATACCACGGCAATTCCGCCTCATAAGCTGAAATCATTTTCAAAAATTCATCCAGCTTAGGGTCATGCCATTGTCCGTTTATTATTTTACTGTTGTATGATGAGTCCCTTAGATATTGTTGATACTGCCAAACTTTTACCCTTCTTTCTTCAATAATGGGTAACACAGTTATGATAACCACGCATAAATTAGAGATTATATTCACATCTATCTGATATCTTGAAAAATACTGGTCAACATGATGCACATGTACAATTTCACAGAGTTATAGATTACATCTGAAATGAAATCATTATACTAATATAACATTAGCTTAATTACAATACGTTTCCCTTCAACTTCAAAAACGTTGTATTTTGCCTGTATTGACCTTCTGTATCCATGTCATGTCGAATGATTAGCATCCTGTAATAGAGTATACATACACAACAATCTCACCCCACCCCGCTTTCAATAGTATTACAACTTTCATCAGTAGGCATAGTGAAGGTAGTAGTAGTAGTAGAAGAAGAAGAACAAGAATGAAAAGTAGAGAAGATAACATGGTGCGAACAGTGATTTGTAGAGAAACTAAATCTAGAATTTCCCAAGTAGTTAGCTATTCTTTGTTGTAGTGGGAAATAAAGCAAATATGTTTTCTATCCTTTAACTACATGTACATTCTTCTCTACGTGTACTTTGTTATTTTTGACACATATATGGCCATGCAGTAACATACCGGTTTTCCTAGCCTACCTTTTTATTCAGCATATGTTTTATTCAAATTTATTACTTTGGACTGTAATGCACGGACCTACGTCAGCTGTGACGTTGGAATGTAGAGATACTTAATTATCCTGTATGGATTTACTCAGAGTGTAAAAGACACACACAAAAGAACTAAAAAATCCCAATATGTGTCCATAAGTGTAATTATGATACTTGCCATAAAGGAGTAATAGCTATGAAAATATTATATAACGAAAAATCAATAATGTTTCATCATACGCCGATATTAAACTTTTCGTGTAGTTTTGTTAGGTTTTGGGGTTAGTTCGTGCATCTATCACTGAATTTGATCGTCGTGGTCCATGGACCTGATGGCTTCATACTTGAAGTTTGTAACTGAAACTATGGGCAAACCAGATTTTGATGTGCATAATATTGATGGCTTTTGTTTGGTATTAAATATCGCCCAAAGTGCGCTTTAATAGACTGAAGTCTTTGATGATCAACGCACATTCTGTCGTCAAGGCAACGTTTAAATGATAGCCCACTGAGTATGCATCTAACATTTACCAAAATATGTCAACCGAATATGCTGTATTTACCGTAGATGACTGTCAAAAGGCTCGCATTTTCAATTAATAGTCGAATCATGACATACTGATATATACTAATCTATAGGTCAGCTTTTTTGATCATGATTACACTCTCCAATAGTTGCCATTTGATGATTTGTATGATTATTTTAGGAGACAAACCCTATTAAGATAAGATACATTTTATGATTTCTACCACTACCACTTCCTGAATATCGCCATTAACACGACGACGGCCACTACCACCATCGTCATCATCATTACTACTAATGACATTTATTATTCGTAGTCGAAGATGATCGATAACTTACAAGTCAATATTAAACATCATTGACCAGTAAACGCTAAGACCTAGCCTGGACTGGCATGTCTGGTCACACGGGGATGGAGTCTGGGATATCTAGCATGGACTGGCATGTCTGGTCACACGGGGGTGGGGTCTGGGATACCTAGCCTGGACTGGTATGTCTGGTCACACGGGGGTGGGTTCTGGGATACCTAGCCTGGACTGGCATGTCTGGTCACACGGGGGTGGGGTCTGGGATACCTAGCCTGGACTGGCATGTCCGGTCACACGGGGGTGAGGTCTGGGATACCTAGCCTGGACTGGTATGTCTGGTAACACGGGGGTGGGGTCTAAGAGCATACAATAAGCTTCATCATTCTCATTTTGTGAACTATGAGCTATCACTGTTGAGCTAACGTCGTGCTTCCAAACTCATCTATCTTTGTTGTTCTCTTTTGAATCTCGTTACTGGCTCGCTGCTTATGAGCAGTTTCTTGGATTTCGCAGTTCTTCATGTAGACTTTTAGCATATCGTTGGTGCGTTTCGTCTATCTTCCACGGGTACATTTATCATCTGAGAGTAAAGACAGGTTTGAGTAACCTATTATCTTTCCTACTGACGAGATTACTCAGCCCATCTGAATTGCGCTTTCGATAGCATAGCCTCGTTACATTGGATATTGGCACTTATGTTCAAGATTCTTTGAAAGCAATTCGTAGAAATGATCAAGCTGCAAGATGTGACTACTGTAGGTTCTTAATGTAAAACAAGCCTACAGGAGGGAAGGAATTATGGCATCTTGTTAAATATTGAATTAATCTGCGTTTCGAGGTCTTATCGCCCCTGACTTTAGAGCGGAGACTACACAAAGCATTCCTTGCTTTTGCAATTCTGTGGGCAATCTCATGACCCAAAGGTGGTATTTTGGAAAAGTATGCTGCCGGCATTTGTAACCTTCTAAAGAGTATTCAGTGCTGTGCCATCAGATAACATGACTAACTTTATGCTTTAACAGATTTGGTGCAAGTCGATACTTGACTACTTATTTTCTATATGTTAATGCATTCACAAATTCGAGGTCAATCCTACGGATCATACCTCGAATGTATGCCGATAGATGCCATTCCGTCCACCTCGGCTATTTACAAAATAAAGATTGACTGAGAAGTTGCGAATACATCGAACTATGTTGTCTTTTCTTTTATTTGCAACTTTTCGGTCAATCCTACGTATTCGCAACTTTGAGGTCAATCCTACGGATTATATCTCGAATGTATGCCTATAGCTGCCGTTAGCTACCGTTCGAACCACCTCAGTTATTTACGAAACAAGTATTGACCTAGAAGTTTCGAATGCATATCCAACTTGTTTTGCATTCACAACTTCTCGGTCAATAATTTGGTCAATCCAATCGTAGAAATAACCGAGGTTGTCAGAACAGATTGCGGTTTCGGTTTTACGAAATTTCCGGCCAACAAAATGTACGACCTTTCTGTAAATTACTGCCCAACATACATCTGAGGCATATTTTTGTCGCGCAGAAATAGCTGAGGTGGTCAGAATAATGTAAACGGTGAGACCAAATATTCTGCTTGTGTTGGCAAAACGGCTCATAATTGACTGAAGGCACCCTTGAGTATGTGAGCATGGTAAATATGGAAATATGAGCTCTTTGATAAAGGGCTTCATCCTTTGTCGCATGTAGACATCTTAGCTTTTCATAGTCAGCTATCTTGATTTTTTTAAAACATTTAATGGCTGAGGCCTGTCACTTTCATTGGTGAAACGTTGTTTCAATCCATTGGGAAAAACACGCAGGACCACTGATATATGGCAGCGGTTCTCTATGTTTCGGAGTCAAAAAAGGTCTTAGAGGTCCTTTTTCTTTTCACGACACTTCTCCCGCAGATAATGCATGGTGAAATTCCTCTATTTGTATCCTAAAACCACATTGATTTTCTCAAATTCAGAAACTAAAAAAAACTTTGGCTAGGATCTTTCCAGGTATGATCAATGAAAAGATCTTTCTTTAATTGTCATAAACGAACCGAGATGTAGTTACTTTTGTACAGGTAAATACTTGATGTATATCTCAGCTTCTTAATATAGTTGCTTGAAGACCTTGGTCAGATGCCTTCTAGATCTTGAATCCCATTAGAGCCCGAACCGTCGCCACTAGACAAGGCTTCAAAGCTTTGAATTTTGTCTTTTGCTTTTTTGTCTTTTTATAATTGCTGGATTGCTTATTTGGGCTTGACATGCTGTACTACTATTATTATTGCTACTACTGCTGCTGCTGCTGCCAGTACATTTAAAATTACAGCCATAGTGCTAGAACTACTTTTACTGATGCCGCTCTCGATACTACAGCGCAATCTAACTTCACCTTTCTCCCCCTGTCCAGTCTACCTTTTACCATCATAATTACATCACCCCCGCTGCTAATAATCCAAACAACAACATAAACAACAACAACAGATACAATCATAGCATAAATTAGAAAACAATATTAAAATTATTATGTATTAATATAATATTTATCCAGATTGTATCATAAAGGATGTCAAATGAGAGCGAAATGAATAAGAAGAAAGAATAAAAGATTGAGTGTCTCCAATAACACAGAACTGCGTATCATCCAATAATTTGTAGGCATTAGTGGATTGGCGATGATGATATCGATCTGGACTGCTCAGACTGTACACATTTTCACATTTTAGAATTCAACCGTAATTTGACTTCAGTGGCGTGTTCGACAAAGAATAATATATTATAACAAATAGACTCTCTCTCTCTCTCTCTCTCTCTCTCTCTCTCTCTCTCTCTCTCTCTATATATATATATATATATATATATATATATATATATATATATATATTGTAGAGTAATAATCATCTTGGGCTTAGTATTAGTATTCTAAATCAGTATCAATTTTTGGATTCTAACTTTTGTAAGAGAAACTTGATGAAAAATTCAGACTTGCATTTAATATTTCAGACAATTCGTTATCCTTAATTAATGAACAGTGTGGACGTTATTTGTATCAATTATTCAAGTAAATAATATATGGCCATAAAAAGGACATATTGTCCCAAACACAAACAGTTACCATAGCAATTTGAGCGTTACTTTCAATTACAAAAAAGCTGACGACGATTTTACCTGACTATACCATGTTTCGTTTACATAAATGTTTATATTCTGATGGATGTCAGGTTTTGTTACAATAATTTTGAAGATCTATGTACGTTTGATGTATTCTGGTCGTGTTTTTACATCTCTGTTCATTTGTGATTCAAACGTTCCTGAGAGAACATTAAAAGTCAGGTCCGAGCGGTGGATAACAAAAGTTGATTCCCATCAAAACCTGATTCAAAAGTAAGTTAAGTCATGATCAATATATACCTTTCCTGCCATGTTTTCGTACGCAACAGAACGATTCTAGCCTTTCTTTTATAGTTTTCTTTTAATTAAATTGTCAAGTATTATTAGAGATGGCAAATAATTTACTAACAGTGGTATTTGAAGAATAGAAAGCAATGTGTGTGACGTCAGTCCCCAAGCACATCTACCCAATTGCGAATACACGTACCTTTTCTTTTGTCAAAGCCCTTTAATTTACATGTATCAAACGAAACCTGACACGAGGGCGAGAATAGTCGTAGTCGTGATACATACATACATACATACATACATACATACATACATACATACATACATACATACATACATACATACATACATACATACATACATACATACATACATACATACATACATGCATACATGCATGCATGCATGCATACATACATACATACATACATTTCAATTTTCGTGCCTATAGTTATAGATTTCCGTTTTAAAATTTGCATAGACAAAATGTCCGTACTAATGAGAACTTCCAGCATGAATGACCAAAAAAACAAAAAAGAATTGTATGCCTTTATTACTTGAATATTTTTCAGTTTCTAAAAGGTATAGAAACTAAATTAGTAAACAATGACCATACAGTCATTTAATACTCATCTGGAATTATTCTTCGCATGTTAGAGATGTTACAAATGTATTAAGCTAAACGGCTTTAAATATATATTACATGCCCCAATATACTACCTATCTCCACATGTAAATCAAACTTCAACATTTTCTGATACCTATAAACCGCCGACCAATACAAAATGTGGCAAAGGGTGTTGGCATTACGTAATTCATTCAGCTTCTCAGACATTCAAGTCTGATATCCATCCTCTTAGCTGGCTGTCGCTTCATGTCAGATACAAACAGTGATAGCTTCGAAAATTTGTAACAGTTTTTCATTACATTTTAAATACTATTATATACTACAAAGCAATACTAATTCATATTTAGATAATTATCAAAGTAAAAATTTAAAAAAATTATTTTATAAATTGTACTATGCTGATGGATAGGCATGGCTATTTCTGCGCTGGCGATAGGTCAATAGGTCAATACAGTAAGGTCTCTTTCTCTGTCTCTCTCTCCATATTAAGTTAATTTTCATTTTATTTATTCAGAAGTACACATAATTACAAGAACAAGTTCGCCTCATTAGAAAATGGGAAGTTATTGGTTGTGAGATACATATTCCTCTCTTCAGACTGGAATTTAACCAAATCAAAATTCCTTTTGAATGTTACCAAAGCAATAATAATGTAAATTAGTCCACAATTTAGGTGACGAAGTGTGCAAGAGGTTCACAAATTTGCTAGTGATTTCGTGAAAATATTAGGTATTACATAAATAAATGGAAATTTTATAAAGTACAGAAATATAGGTTATTAGTCTTATAATTGGATTATTTATATTTTATAACACAATGGTTTTCAGTAATGTAGCAATTTCATAAATTAACTATAAATGTCTTTTTATAAAAAAATAAAGAAAAAGATTTTACACAATGGCACATGTTGCACTGTTCTGGTATCTGTCAGGTACCAGTCTACTTGAAAATTAGATAAAGTGGGGTGCTTTGCATCTTACAAGCTTCTTGTCTTCAAACATGGTGTCAATATCGAAGGTACAAAATCCATACGCCGCAATACCTACTCGTCAGGTGAACTGGCGCATAATATACAGGCACTGACCGATGGAAGGTGAAGCCCTCTGGTTACTTTGCTAGGGTTATATCGTGGAACAGATTCTTTACATTTGTAAGTCGAAATTAAACCTGTAGATGGTATTTTTGAGAATCCATGATGTATAAAGTTCGATATGATAACCATTTAATCACTGTGTGCCCTTTTCAGAATTATATCCAAAAAATAAAAGTATTATAGCTTCAAAACGTGAACATATCTTTTATGACATTAATCGTGCTGATAAAAGTTAAGTTATTCATTGTAAAAGAAAAAGATTTGGTGTTCTTTTGGCTAGAATATTTAGCGTATTTACCCATTTTGCGTTAAACTTTACACTAGTCTTTATAATTAGCGAATCCGTTTCTCCAGAGGAATCAAAGGTGAAGCGAAGTTTATGATCTTAAGGATTGATGCCAAACGTGAAGACCTTTATGCATTATTCTATTCTCATATGATAAATGGATACATGTATTCACATGACTGATCACACCCGATGGAGCAGGCATGTGCAACTTCTTCCAGGGCGCGGGCCGGATAAGAGATTGTTAAAGCTAGACCCTACGATGTAAATATGCGGTTAAAACTAGGTCGCGGTCGGATCCGGCCAGCGGGCTGTAGGATGCATATGCCTGTGATAGAGTTTCTGCTTTTAGAACAATCAGGCAAATAACTACACTCTTGTCTTATCTTTTAGAACACTTGGCAAATAACTACACTCTTGTCTTATCTTTTAGAACACTCAGGCAAATAACTACACTCTTGTCTTATCTTTTAGAACACTCAGGCAAATAACTACACTCTTGTCTTATCTTTTAGAACAATCAGGCAAATAACTACACTCTTGTCTTATCTTTTAGAACACTCAGGCAAATAACTACACTCTTGTCTTATCTTTTAGAACAATCAGGCAAATAACTACACTCTTGTCTTAGTTCATCTGACGGATGTATAGCTTTTTATATCCAGATCACATTTTATTAGGACGTTAACATAGGGCGTAAGTAAGAACTGATTAATACGTGGGAAATGTATTCCATTTCTGGGGCATAGTTATTGTACCAATACTTTTTAGTTGATTTTAATGGTTGGTAGATACTGACAAAATGTAATTGCATATTGACATTCGTTACCCTCATTACATAATAAATGAGAATACATGATAATCGTTTACACTGTAGTGGTGCGAGCAACTAAATAAAAAACAAAACACTAGTTGCGGCTGGAACATGCGGAATCTATTCTGTGTGATAAACTATTGCAAAAACCTAGAAATAGCAAATAAAATCTGAGAACACAAGAAAGTAATTATTCTGTGGAATCAGTTAATTTTTTTTATATTTTTACTCTATAACATATACAGCAAAATCATACTGTTATTATTTTAACCAGTATCCATGTTTTGGTCATTTTTATGTATTGAACTAGTTTGTATTATGAATGTATACCCATATGTGTCAGGTGTTTCTTTCTACAGTTTTTTGTTTTGTTTTTTTTGGAATAAAAACAAAATGTAGCATGAAGAATAAACTACAATCAAGTAATCCCACAAGAGATTTACCCAAATTAGTATAATAAAAATTTCATATCTAAAGTGTCAACGGAATTTTCGGCAGTGATAGACATTAAGAGATGATTACTAGTTGCAAGAGACATTATTCAGTATGCTTTTTCGTACTTACTCAATGTACATCAACATTATGGATGTAGTGTACATGGAAGTACTTTTTGTGCAAAGTTTGTTTAGCTTACGTCGATTCTGTTTGCCGACAGTTTTGTTTTCATTTTGTTTAAGAAGAAGACCTGTGCGCATTCATTTTAATGTTTATTTGTTATAGTTGTAAATAGAGTTAATTATTTAGATATTGAAAAGATAATGGGTTTTTTTTGTTGGTTTGTTTGTTTGTTTGTTGTTTTTTCCGCTAACTTGGAGTTAGTGAAAAACAACGACACAGTCTCGCTAGTGCAGACGAAAGTTTCCATTTGCGCAATCTCGCGCTAAGATTAGCTTATCCTCGTAGTTCAGTTCGCACTAACATTGGCTTATCCTCGTAGCTCAGCTCTCAATACCATTGGCTTATCCTCGTAGCTTAGCTCGCACAACCATTGGCTAATCATCGTAGCTCAGAGGATTAAGCCGATGGTAGTACTAGAATGCAACCCCTCTTCTTCACACCGTTTTTGCAATTGCACACCTTTGACTACATCACTTGTTTCAAAGTCGACCTCTCAATTCTAACGCCTGTCTGGTGATGAAATGCGACAACTGTGACGTAGGATTATAAATCACTTATTCCAGTTTACGTGTTTGATGATGTCTAGTGGGAGGACTAGAAGCAGTACGAAGCATTCGACCATCAATCAATCAAGTAAAAATCAGACAGGTGTATTGAAGAGAACGATGTGTACAACTAGTGTGGTTAACAAAACACGCTTGCCTGACACCACACGAGGAAGAGCTCCTGGTCATTTAACACATTTAACTTGCGTTGATTACTGTAATACATTTAAGTAGTCTCACTCTTCCTTTCTGATAAACATGTTTTCTGCAAATAACACATTTTGTTTTTTATCTTCCTCTGTCACTTGTTATAGCCTGAAAGATTAAAACCCTGTTGCATGAAATGATTGGAAAACTTTCTTATATTTGAATATTGTTTTCCGATGAAATTGCACTTTAGTACTGAATAGTTTCTATTTTTATTTTGGGATAGTGTTCTTTGCATGATTTGAATTCAAAAAGAGAGAATGTTTCCCTGCTAGATGATCTTTGTTTTCAAGACCAGTTGATAAAGTTCATATATTTACACAACATGTTTACAATATTAGTTTTAGAGGATTTAATCTACCTTAAAAGATTATGGATATGGGGAATTTTTGTTGTTGTACAAATTTCCTACAACACTTGATTTTTTAAATGTTGTAGTTTTTCAGTCCATCTGTCCTTATTTTAACCTTATTTATGATATTGATTATTTTACATTTCCTCACCAGGAGGCAAACCTTTTTTCATGAGAAGGTTTTAAAAGTCACATTATTGGAATTGTAATATATTTGACGGTAAAAATTCCAAACGGAAGATACCTTTTATAAAATAGACTGTCATATTTAGAGAATTATATTATGATTTGTTTTTAGAAATTACAATGGGTTTAAGTGATAAACAAGTGAAGACGTTTTAACAGTTGAGAAATAGTAGTAATATTTCTCAATTTTCAAATGTGTGGCTGTATTTGAAATTAGTTATTTATATTAACAAACAGATCATGTTTCTACATAGAAAATGAAAGCATAATATTTTAGTAGCAGAAAGTTTAATTTCCTCTTTTTTGTGAAATTGCTTCTGATTATAGAAGAACATTTATTTTGATCTTTAAGTTATCTCAAATATTAGAATGGGTGCATTGCTACAAATTAGAGACGAATTTGTGGTTTCAGTAAAGACGCTCACTTCTACTGAATTGGTTTTGGAAATGGGTAAGCTTTTTCCTCCATCGCCGCACCTCTCACTCCGAAAAAAAGAGAAAATGTGCTCTAGTGCCAACTACTAATCTGATATATTCAAAAATTATCAAAACGTAGTATTTGGAATAAAAAGGAGAGGCTTGTCAACGATAATAACTTTATTGGTTGTTGATGTGCCCTGTGTGGTTGCTGTAAAGGACATTACAAATGTTACATTTACTTATATTAAGTCCACGGAGATTTTTTATTACACTGTTCATATTATTGTCATTATGCCGAGTTCATGTGCGATAGAGCACGCTTAATTTGTTTACTTTACTTTATTTTCAGATATATATATATATATATATATATATATATATATATATATCTATATATATATATATATATATATTTATATATATATATATATATATATATATATATATATATATATATAGAGAGAGAGAGAGAGAGAGAGAGAGAGAGAGAGAGAGAGAGAGAGAGAGTTTCAAATATACACCAAACAGCGGGAAGTTGCTATACCTGGATCCTACAGGAGGATATGTGATAATATGGAGTGAATTTTGAAATATGGAGAAAGAATATTATCACAGAGGTTGCATAATTTTTAGTTTGTACTCTACTGAGATTCGAACCCAGGTCTGCGGGTTACGGCACCTATTGCCTTGCCTGCACGTAATAGCTCCCATATGTGTGTGTGTGTGTGTGTGTGTGTGTGTAAATTACATGTCAATACACCTACTGTAGAAGACTTACCAGAGTATTGATTTCGATTAGTAATTTTTATTTAAATTGCAATTTATCTCTTACCAACAAAGAAAATATGACAAAATGTTTGTAATTTTATGTCTGTTGGTCACAGCTTTGGCAAACATTTATCTAGCAAACATAATATTCCACGAGAGGTCTCTTGCAGGTTCGAATAAGCGCATCAAAGTTAACCATGCATTTCAATGACTTTATTAACCAAAGAAAACAGATGATCTTAGCGTGATACCTATATGCCACGTGGATTCGTGATGGATCATGTTGAGTTTTAAAACCGAAAATGTACACACGAGGAAACAGGAAACATTTCATGTCTGATAACAAAATCACCTTAGATGGTAAATACAACCAATTACGATAGCATGCAAATTAGATATGCCATGACACATAAGGCATTCCTACATCTTTGTGGTAAATAATTGGGAAAGTATTTCCTATTATATTGGTTTAGCCATCATTAACGGCTGACACATATATAAACTAGACGATAAAAATAAATTTTATTCACATTTTAACTGCAGGAAATTGAAGTATTGGCTTGTTTATGTTTATTGGCCATAGATACAGTATCTGCCACTATTAAGAAATGTCACACATACTTTCATATTGATGCACTTGATAGCTACATGTACTAATCTTCGGAAAATCCATGTTAGCAAGAGTAATATAATAAGCCTTTGTTCTATGCCAATCGTCTAATATTTTTACCTTAAAGCACTGGCTACTGCGCCATCCACTTAATGTTTTGACTCATTGTTTTGCTGTTTTGGTCGATTTTGTAAAAAAATTGAATAAAACACTAAGACTTTTCGACTAAATTCTACTGTTAATCCTATTTTTTCCAAAATTATTAAAACATTTTTAAGAATTTGAGTAGTAGCCACAATTTAAAACATTTTCACTAAAAAAAAATGTATAATTTTTAGTGTTTAAATCTTACATATTTACACAAAAAAAGAAAGAAAAAAAATCGCCAAGACTATACTCTAATCTTGCTGACTTCCAATCTTAAATTGTAGTCTCTAAATTTCAAATATCCTTGCTTAACCTGATTTATGAAATTATTAAAAACGAAAACCGAGGTTAAAAAGCAATTGCCTCGCCCATCTCACTCGAGCGAGCGCAGCGAATCAAGAAGGGAAAGGGGGGGGGGGGTTGGTTGGATATTTCCCTAATTTTAATATTTTCAAATTCACCATGTAGTGAATACAATTCTGTAATTTTACAAAGAAACTAGATAAAATACAAAGCAGGACTTTATTAAATTCTACACCGTTTTCTTAATTTCGAGTAAAAAGATCTCACAATCAACTAACAAATCCCCAAAACTAAGGGAAAAAGCCAGCGCGTCGCCCACGCCGCTTGAGCGAAGCGAGAAGGGTGTGTTTATTTACCTAATTTTATTATTTCAAAATTCAACATACAGTGAATACAAATTCTGTAAATCCAAACAACTGTGAAATTGTTTGTTACAATAAATCATGGACTTAAGATTTAAACAAACTAACAAGCAGTGCACCTTATTCTTGACCTGCAACCTAGTTGAACACTTTAAAAAATTTTAAACTCGGGCCATACAACTTAATGTAGCAAATGAATTTAATTTAACGAGATACAACTATATTACACAGAAAATGACTATTTTAAATACAAACCATGACACATTTTTGATAAAATGACTTTAAAACTTGATAATGCTAATTCAGTGAATAGATACGCAGCACAATGTGATATGAAAGTTTGTACAAATCAATAAAACTAGGCAGTATTGATGGCAACAATAGGATGTGTAATATTGAATTGCCATTTATTAGATAAAAGTATACCAAAGTTATTAAAATCAATATATAGGTTTCAAATACGAAAACTGCTGTTTGAATGCTCAATCATATTATCAGATAATCAAGCATTTAATCCAACAAGGAACTACATAGATATAAAGCAATTTTTTTACCAGATTTGTAATAACTTTAGTCTTCTTCCAGATCATGATTGGAGATATATTAGTGGAAAAAATAAATATCTTATTGATAATGAGTCTGCAGAACATACAACTGTACAGCAAGATTTTGGAAAACCTTCAGCAGCTGCTGTGGTAAGTTCTTACAGACAACTGTATAATTACGGAGCTGGAACAGATGAATATTGGAGAAAAATGCCTGCTGAAGAAATTAATAAAATGAACCAAAGCTCATCCAATGAAAAAATAGGTAGACTTATTTTTTTCTTCAAGATAATAAAGGACTACCAAATGAAGGAATAACTCATATGTAATATCTATTTTAGGTGCTCAGGCAAAAAATGAAACAACACAGCCTGATTCTACTGTTCAAGACGGTGAAAAAAATTATTTGAAAATTTAACTCAGATGTAAAAATGACAAAAAGATCTCAGGAAGATATTTCACTCTCAAGTGTTGGACTAAACTATGCATTTGGTGGTGATGGTGTATATTTATTACCCAGTGATATGGGGAAAATATTAAGTATAGTAGGTTACAATAACAATTTACAAAAGCCATCAGATTTATACGGAATAGCAATAAATGCTTATTTAAATACGACGTGGTAAAGAATATAATAATAGCAGTTGATTAACAATCTCAAACATTTGTCAGAAAAATATATTACAAATTAACAGAACGAGGGCAAGACAAGGTTATTGATAAATATGTAGACCGGGCGTCAGGACTATTAAATAAATATGACCAAATTCTTGCACCTACAGTCACAGCTGCAGCGGTAGTACGCAACTAATATAACTGAGGATTTAAAATATATAGATCATTCAACAAATAAACAAGCATTTACTATTATGTCTTTCGTTGCAGCAGCTGGTGAAATTTACTCTTTTAAAATAGCTAGCTAGTTAATAGTTTAACTAGTGAATCTCTAATACCTGATTCTTTTTGTTATTACAAATACACCCTTTTGTACAATGGAAGAGAACAAGCTAATTGATGCTGGAATTAATAAAATGGCATTATCAGTTATTAAAGACATAACTTTTCGGGTTAATGTTAAAAGCCAGCTTATTAAACTACCAATGATGCCAGGCAATGCTGCTGCTGCTTTTATAGGTAAATTAAACAAATATTGGGCAATATTTTTTCATACCTTTTTTCAATTATCAATGAACAAATCTGTTGAATCACCGTTACCGTTACCGCTGCTGCCGCTACCGCTACCTCTTGTTGTTAAACTTTTTACAAAATTGCTATGGTTAAGCCAAGAATTGCTGCTATCATACCAATAGCTGTAAAAACAGTAGCAATTGTTGCAATTTTGTTTTGATAAACAGTGTGAACTTTTCAGCTATGGGTAACTTTTCTTTCACTTTGAGATTTATTTTATTGATAATTTCTCTTAAGTTAATTTCCATATATGTTATATGTCCAGCTGTTTGTGCTCTATTTATGTCAGTTTTTTGCAAAGGTTCTTTCAATTTAGCTTCTGTATCTGGATCATTTTCTTTAGCAATGTTTTTTCTCTAGATTTTCCATCTGTCGGTCAAACCAGGTCTAAGGTCTAATATTCATTGATTTACTTTTTGAAATAACTACTTCTGTTGCAGCTACATTACCCATCAATTTTCTTTCTTCTTCCTGTTTAAATAATCCAGGAGGTAAATCATTTTCAACCTTTTCGTAGTATTCATCTATAAATTCTTTGTTTATTTCCATTTCTATTTCCTCAGGAACTCTTATAGGTTGTCTGGTTGTAACTGTTGGCTCAAGAGGATATCTGGCTTTATTTTTAAGATGCCACGTTTTATCTCATTTTACCCGACCAATTGTATCTATAACAAAATTAATTTATATATATATATATATATATATATATATATATATATATATATATATATATATATATATATATATATATATAAGTGATAAGATTTGTTTTGGGTTTACACTTATGAGAAATTTTAATATCTTTTAGACCCATTTAACCTTTAAATCATTTTTATTTAGATCGTATTGTATTTCATCTATTTGTACGTCATCTTTTCTGAATAGATCAGCTACTCTTATATTTAATTGTTAAGCTGCATGTTGATGGGTTAGGAATCCCTCATTTGATAAGTTATCAGTTAAAGTATTAAAACGATGATTGTTTTTGCCAGAGTATAAACAAAAGAGTGTTGTCAGTACTATAAATGAAGACGGAATAAACGAATCCTACAAACAGGAATTAAGAATTAGTATAGTAAATGGAACATCCACGGAAATAAGTGGTAAATACTTAACCGATAAGTAATTGGTTAAAATGGATTCCAAACAAATGAAGAAAAAATATGAAATTGTTGTAATTATTTGATCAGTTAAAACATTAAGGTATGTAATAAAACAAGGAATAACATCTTTGATGAGTAAATTTCTTCCAAATGATAACTTAAATAAATTACAGACAGAGTTGAAAGAAGACTACTTAACTACAAATGGAATTAGATATTTTTCTGGGTTTGTGTCCTTTTTGGAATGGATTACCTATTTCAGCATTAAGTGCTGGCTTGATAACTTTTAAGCACATTAATTTTAAAATGCAGGCATGTGAGCAAAGCGAGTATGTCCTGGAAAACCAGGACGTAATTGCGTTAGTAACAGTTTAAGATATTTGTAAGTAAACCAGAACGTTACTTGAAACAGCTGAAAACAGGACTTAAATAAATATTTAGGAAAACTATAATTTCATTGTAAAATAAATTGCAGGTGGTAAAAAGTACTGTAAAGCAGGATTCAATAAAATTAGAAACTTCCTAAATGAACAGAGAAGGTAACTTTAAGGTAAATGTAAAATGATTTGAAGGTAAATTGAAAATAACGGGAAAATAAGCTTGAAGGTAACTTTAAAATAACTTTAACAACTGTTTTGGAAAATTTTAATTTCGTTGCAAAATATTTACAAGGCTTCCCAACACATACAAGATCAAACATCGCTCTGGGAATGTTAGGATGGACATCAGCTCAGTCCGAAATTGATAGAAGAAAATTGATGTTTTTACACAGATTGTGTTTGATGCCTAATAACGTACATACTAAACGTGTGTTTAACGTTGCGTTATTTCACTTCATTTTGAGCGGATGCAACGGGTTAATTTCAAATCTATATTATACGTTAAAGAAGTTTGACTTGCTTGAGTATCTAACTGATTATTTGCAGCATTCCGAAATTCCAGATAAACAAAATTGGAAAGAAATTGTAAGGTCAAAAATTGCTGGTCTTGAAAATAGCTTCTGGAGAGTTCGTATGTCTAATCAAGCAGATTTTGATAGATTCTCTTAGATAGACGAAACCTTGCGACCCGCCTCAGTATGGCAGTCGGCTAAAACCAGACAGCACACTAAGGTATTTACATATGTAGCTAAACTATGGGCTGCTGTTCCTCAAACACAGCTCGATATGTGTATTCGATGTGGGAATGTTTATACAGACTTGATACTTCATTGTTGTATTGCTTGTCCTTATATGTCGGATTTCAGAAACTCTTTCTGTGATTTCCTTACTGATAAATTTCCACTGAGCCTGCATATTACGTTATTTAATGCAGAAGATGAGCTGCTACTGCAATATCTTCTAGGTAAAAGGTTACCAGCAGGTGTAATCGACAAAGAAAACTCCAAGTTATTCGCCCTGTATGCAGCATACTTTGTCATGCAGTGTGCAGCTATCTACTGCAAATAAGGTACTTAAACTTGCAACTTATGCAGCTGAGAAACACTTTAATGATGGATATACTGTAAGAATTTGTATTCTAGTATTCTATTTTATATCATAGACGAACAATGTTATGATATTCACACTATAGATCTCTTGACATTATTGTATGCACGAAGTAATTGATGTTGGTTCTACGGCGCCCCGGATTCACAGTTTGCTTAATTTATTTATTTATTTTTTTTTTGTTTTTTTTTTGTTAACTCGTGTTTGTTTGTTTTGTATTCATTTCTTTATGTTGGTACTTATTTATTGATTGTATTCAGATGATTTATTGTTATATCATGCAATCTTCTACGGAAGGAAATAAAGATGATGATGATGACTACTGCGAGAACTGAAGGCTAAGTTTCATTCAAGCATGACTTACACGGTGTTGACTTGGTATTCTACAACATTTATTATTTGATAGCTAGCATTAGTTGTTGCAGAGGTTGCATTACAGAGGTTTAAGAAAAAAAAGGTATAAAACAGCATATAAGTTTTATTTTACCTTATAGTGGTTGATATGGCAAGTGTTTGCTGTGGAATGGGTGTTGCGGAGTTGATATGGCAAGTGTTTGCTGTGGAATGGGTGTTGCGGAGTTGATATGGCAAGTGTTTGCTGTGGAATGGGTGTTGCGTGCATTATAGAGCATATTATTCCTATAAATTTTACAGCGTGTGGTGCAACGTTACTAGGGGTTGTTACAAAATCTGCAAAAATACAAGCTACTATACAATACAGTTTTAAAACACGATACAATTGTAATCTCTGCTGTAAGTAAGTTGAATACTGTTGATGAGATGTTGATTAAAGCAATAAGCGATAATGAAACAAGTGACGATGAATTTAATATGAAAGGTACTGAATACAACAAAATGGTTGCTAGGATATAGCGCCAAATAGTCCTGGTGGCCTAATGAGGCTTTTTTATTGTTACTTAAATCGCGAAACCAAATTACATAACAGCGAAGCCATCTGTGATAAAGAAATATATTTTTAGAATGCGGTTGATAGCAGATGGTAAATTATACATTTAATTACAGAGAGTAGACTTTGAAGTTTGTTACTACAATATTTCGCATAATCCAAATTTTAAAAAACCCAACAAAATCCCCAATATATTCTACACTATAAACGATAAGACTGAAACCAAGAAAATATCTATATCTGGAGGTTTTTATAATTTTGAAATGTACATGCAAATGGTCATAGAAGGAATGACTACTAATAAAGACAAAGAAGAATGCATAGTCATTGAATATCAGAAACATAACTCTGAAGTTTTAATAACTCCGAACAGTGATTACACAGTTTATATGACAAACTGCGATCTAAATTACCAGGATTTTATAGTCAATTACTGTAACAGTTCCTACTCTAATCTATTATAATCTATATAAACAATGACAAAGAAGTACTATAAACAGAATAAATATCAAAATTACAAATGAAGACTCGAAAGTAATAGATTTGAATGGTATGCCAAATAAATATATCTTTAGGATAACTATTTCATCTCAGATAAATGACAGTAATATCTTTCAGAGGTCCTAGTGATTTTAATTTTAATTTCACAGATAAAAATGAAAAAGATAAGAAAGACGGATCAATAAATAAGTAAACACTAACTTAAACTTAAAGAACATCCTATATACAAATCCGATACAGCTAATACAGTTTTTGTACAAAAAAGTGTTGGCTCCGAAATGCCTAAGACTTTTGAGGATAATAATTTGAAAGATATAAAAACATGAAGAGAAGAAGTTAGTACAAACTTTAAAGATATGGATCAGAGGATCACATACAAATCTACTAAATTCTCAGAACTGCAAAAATAAATAGATGATAGCGAGGAAAGATTCAAGATGCTCAAGATTTATTTACTAAGAGATTAAGTATACTATCAACTGATTTACAAACTTTGCAAACTGTTAGAGTGGAATCAAACATAAGACCTGTAGAATTGACAAAAATAACTAAAACAAACTGAAGAAAAGATAAATGCTGAACTATCAACCTTAACCAGTGACGTGGAGAAAATAGAATCTATAGAAAATACAACTACTACTGCTACTATTACTACTACTACAAATAATAATAATAATCTTTATTTAACGAGGATAACAAATTTGGTCCTGAAAGACCCATCTGCCACCTGGTCCTCAACGTATTAACAGGTTATGTTACATATATAAAAAGTCACTTACACACACTCAGGTATACTCGCACACGCACTCACACAGAATTCAGAATTAAAATGGATTAATATATGAAACTAAAGTGGTCAACAGGTGTGTATATATATATATATATATATATATATATATATATATATATATATATATATATATATATGAACAATATACTCTACACAGGTATACACATTCAACATGTCAGAAGTCCCTCTCTGTCTCTCTCTGTCTGTCTGTCTCTCTCTCTCTCCATCTGGATGAACAGATCTTAAATTATTTCAAGACTGAGTATAGATTTATATAACCAATGAGGAGGTGTCATGAAACAATTCAAATTAAAAAAACTAATTATGACATAGATAAAAGACTTTATCATTAAGCAAAAAAAAAAAAAAAAATATTATACCGCTAAATGAGAAATAGGGAAAACATTAACTGAAATTTAACGCAGGCATGGGCGTAAAGACTCTTGCAATTTAATATATAAATAAAAGGCTGAATTCATATAATTAAATGTTAAATAAGTTCGAAGATCATGATGATGAAGTACCTGGAAATGCATTGTTATCTTATACTCGTAATCCGGTAGAAAATTGATATTATTGTTCAAACAGATGCTGACCCAAATTCATATGATATAATTGGAGATAAAACTAAAACATTATACGGTTTCTTGGATATATTTTCTGTTTTCACATTACCACAAATAGTAACTACTGCTTATGGATTTGACTATGCTCCATCACATTTTGCAGAATACGTCAAAGAATATATATAGGTATGTGTCAGAAGGAGATGTATGTTATTAAAATAAATAAACCTGATTTATATTCAATATTTTAAAACTTAAACATTCGGTATACTTCTAGATATGGATTTAACTTTTATATTGCATTATTGGTAAATAAAGAACCCATCGCTTGCAAAGTAAATAAAACTACCGACATTGTAAACAGGGCAGTATATAAAGGAATAAACAATTGAAAAACATATCATTTAGAAGAAAACAATATTTTTTTTTTTAGTTAAAGCAATTGCAGATAATCTTAAGGATGATGAGAGGTTGCGTTTTGAAACTGGGGACAGCATAAACCTTTATTATCATTAAATGCCAACAACAGCAGTGATAATCGGAGGAGCAATTGCTAGAGGTTTAGCAATTGCAGGAAGTATCTGTTTAAGTTATTGATCCTAATCAAGCTAGTGAAGAAATAAAAAATAAAAACACCATGATAAATTAGTTGAGGAAATGCAGAAAACAACCAATGCATTCAATGAAAACAGAGCAGAGTCACTTGAATACTTAAATGAAGGATTGAGAGAACAAGATCTGGTTACTCAGTATTTAAATAATTTTAATGAAACCTCTTCCCAATATTCTTTTAATCATCCCGACGCTAGTCTAACTTTAGATAAACCTAGGTAATATCAACTTAATGACCAATATTCTCATAAACAGGCAACTCGCGTATATATATATTTTGTTTGCCGTTGTAATGGATGCTAGTGTTTATGTTGGATATAATTATTTATGGCTTGATTTAAGAAGCACACATTATAATACATTGCATGGAACATGAAACAAATTAACTGATGTTCAGCAAGGAATGAACCCACAGACAAGCAGAAAAGAAAACGTAGATGCTCACAAAATCTATATTTAGTTTGTTCCTGATGCACAGGCAGCTATTTAGAACAACCAATTAAAATACATTCTCTACTAGATGTGACGAAGTCTGATTAACCTGGCGTCCTGATAAGAGTCCTGACTACCTGATTACCTGATGTCCTGTCTAATAGTTACTACTCTAACTTTACAAGGTAATAACTGTTCTTAACAGAACATCATAGTCTGGTTATATGTGGTGTTACAAATTGCGGAAGGACAAAGTTTGCACTGGATTTGATTGAAACAGAATATAACAACTTTACTGTACTTATCTGTCCAACCCTTATGCAAAATAGGACTTGCAACAGAAAATGGCGTTTTTGAGACGACATCATAACTCTTGTAGATCCTGGTGATAAACGTAATAAACAAATTAGTTTGGCTATTATTGTTCTTCTTGCAAATCAAATATCCTCTGAAGTTTAAAATATTTCATGTCATCAGTACATATTTTTACATTAGTTCTCTTTCTTAAATTTTCCACCCGACTTATTCATTTATTCATTAACTTTTAGTTAAAAAAATCTTTTTCGAACTCTGTTGCTTTTTGTCTTAAAGATGTATTAAATTCAATGTATGATTTTAACCACGGCCCCTGATAGAATATAACTGCTATATACTTTATTTGTTTTTTAAAGTACATACAAGTTTAGGTACTAAATTTAAAAAAAAACCCCAACCTTTTATCTTCTACTATTGTTTGTAGGGGAGATAAAGCATCCTCACTAGGTTTCAAAGGATGTTCTTTAAAACAGTCGTGCAAATTCGTTGATACTTCTAAATCTACATCTAGAAAACCTCCAGTTTTAGAATCATGACTTGAAGACCTTAAATTTTCTTCCATTTCTTTTATTTCTTCTTCGGCTGCGCATTTAAGGTTTCTAACAGGCATAGATTGTCACATGGCCAGACCAAACCAATTATTAGTTTCTAATCTATAATAAAATCATTTGCCTTAGTTTTGTCGTAATAACCTTCATTTCTTATTTTATTGTTCTCATCGGCATAACACTCGTGATTTGCTTTGGATTATCTATTATCTATATATATTCCAGATTCAATCATTAAAAACATATCATGATTGGTTAGCAATTATGATTCTTCCTTACTTATGTTCAAATTAGCATCATGAAGTAGTCCGGGTACAGTATAATGATTAAATGGGTCTAGTTTGTAATTATTTATACGCACAAATCAAAATTCTTCAAAAATATCACCTAACATTAAAATGTCTTTCTTTACGTAGTAGTCTTGAAGATCGCCAAGAGAATTTAATTTGAAATGTTTCATAACAGCTTTTATAAATGCTGATAATCCGCTGCACTAATACCTGATCCGATGAGTTTCCAATAACATTTCTCGAATGGTTGTTGTTTCACTAAATCTTTACCATGAATCTTCATATTCGTATGGATAAATATAATTTCTTAAAACTATAGGATCTGTTTCCACTCAATGTTTTATTGTTTCTGTAAATTTATCATCCATTAAACAGCTGGCAATAGTCAAATGATAGTCACGGTGTATGTCGGGCACAAAGACTAATAATCTCAGTAATCCATGCTGGGCTAAATGAAAATATCGTCACTGGATAACCATTATTCGTTGAATTCTGGATCAGTTTCATCGAAGCTTAAAATGTCTAGGAATTATAATATAGTTTTCTTTTCAAGCTTTGATATGTGGTAAATTGTATGATTACCTTCAACAGAATTTGACGTCATCTCCGGAACTTGCAGTATGGACTTATGCAACGAGAACATCACGGATAACACTGGTCTACAATTTTTTCGAAGTTGTCTGCTTCAGAGATAAAATGTGCTATTTATTAGGGCTTTGATGTGCTGAATTCAAATATAACAATTAAAACAACTTATTGGCTACTGTTTCCAAGATATTTAAGTTTTTACATTTTACGTCTATGTAGTTTGTGTACATAATAGAGTTTTAATCGTAAATTGTAAACCTAGGTCTTTTCGTGTGTTTATGGTTGCTTTACATGATAAAATTTCACCTGTCCTGTTTATGTAACACTTTAAAAAACAGCAAAAGGGTTATATAAATAAAAAATATATTGAAACAAAAGTCAAAAAACTATTATGTATATATATATGTACATAGTTTAGTCCTTATTCAGTGTCTACTCGGCGCTTCTTGGCTTCTCTCTTGTATTCATTAAATGGAGCATCTCTTGTCACTGTCCAGCAATAGTCTGCAAACATTGATGGGCTCCATTTGCCCTGATAGCGTTTCTCCATTGTTGCAATGTCCTGGTGAAATCGCTCGCCGTGCTCGTCGCTCACTGCTCCACAGTTCTGTGGAAAAAAATCTAGATGAGAGTGCAAAAAATGTATCTTTAGTGACATGTTGCAACCAAGGCTTTTGTGCGCCTTGAGGAGGTTTTCCACCAACTCCCTATAGTTGTCTGCCTTGTTGTTTCCGAGAAAATTTGTTGCCACTAACTGGAAGGCTTTCCATGCAGTCTTTTCCTTGCCACGCAGTGCACGGTGAAATGCATCATCTCGAAGAAGTTCACGAATCTGAGGACCAACAAGGACACCTTCCTTTATCTTAGCTTTACTTAACCTTGGAAATTTTCCACGGAGGTACTTGAAAGCTGCTTGTGTTTTGTCCATGTCCTTGACAAAGTTCTTCATCAGACCCAGCTTGATGTGCAAGGGTGGTAACAAAATCTTCCTTGATTCAACAAGTGGTGGATGCTGAACACTTTTCATCCCAGGCTCCAATGACTGTCGGAGTGGCCAATCTCTCTTGATGTAGTGGGAATCTCTCGCACGACTATCCCATTCGCAGAGAAAACAGCAGTACTTTGTGTATCCAGTCTGCAGACCAAGCAAGAGAGCAGAACCTTGAAATCGCCACAAAGCTGCCACTAATGTTGGTCATTGTTTATGCACCTCAAAAGTTGTTTCATGTTTTCATAGGTTTCCTTCATATGGACTGCATGACCAACTGGAATTGATGGCAAAACACTGCCATTATGCAGCAAAACAGCTTTAAGACTCGTCTTCGATGAATCAATGAACAGTCTCCACTCATCTGGATCATGAACGATGTTTAGGGCTGCCATCATACCATCGATGTTGTTGCAGGCTACAAGATCACCTTCCACGAAGAAGAATGGGACAAGATCCTTTTGACTGTCACGGAACACGGAAACCCTAACATCACCTGCCAGGAGATTCCACTGCTGTAGTCTGGAGCCCAACAGCTCTGCCTTACTCTTAGGTAGTTCCAAATCCCTAAAAAGGTCATTCAGTTCACCTTGTGTAATGAGGTGTGGTTCAGAGGAGTAGGGTGGGAGAAAATATGGGTCATGTGATATTGATGGTTCAGGACTAGAAGTTTCATCCTCTTCCTCTTCCTCGTCTGACTCAAGTGAGAATGATTCTGGTGCATCAGGAACCGGCAGTCCTTCTCCGTGGGGTACTGGGCGTATAGTTGACGGAATGTTTGGATAATGCACAGTTGCCTTTTTTCTTCTTTGACACACCTTTCCCAACTGGAGGCACCATGCAGAAGTAACAATTGCTGATATGATCTGTTGGTTCTCTCCAAATCATTGGCACTGCAAAAGGCATAGATTTCATTTTTCTGTTCAACCACTGGCGAAGATTTGTTACACAAGTGTTGCAGCATATGCGTGGGGCCCACATCTTGTCCTGATCTCCAATTATGCAGCCAAAATAAAGGTGATAGGCTTTCTTAACCATAGTGGTTATACTGCGGTTATGTGATGCAAAAGTCACTTCACCACAAACATAGCAGAAGTTATCTGCATTGTTCACACAAGTACGAGGCATCTCTGCTCACTTTGGCTAAACAGAAATGTGTCCCTTTGCAAAATCAAACACTGACAAATAAGATAGAACGACACTATGATTTGTAGAGCTGATATAGGGCAATTTCTTCAGCAGAGTAATGTGAGCTTAGTTATGATTGCATCATCCATGACTTATAGGAATAACATGATGCAATTCATATCATGTATGACGCAATACCAGCTTCAGATTGCATCATTCATTGTTTTGCCTAAAAGCAAATACTGTCCAAACCCCGTCATAGATTTATTCATAGATCCAGTCAAAGATGTATTTGGGTCATTTCTGGTTTAAATTGAGATTGGTCGGTATCCTAAGTTTACACAAGCAACAACAAATCAGTCTTACTTTGATATGATGTGTCAATAAGGTTGCCTTCAAAGGGAAATAGTAAAGTATTTACGGTCAAGCGACTTTTAATTTCACCGCAACAATTCAGATCTCTGCACCCAAGATGTAGTTTAATAGCTGAGCTCTTTGTTTTGAAAACTAGGGCTTAGTTCTAAATGAGAAATATAATATTCAGGAAATGTTTGATTATTCATGATTGTGTAACATGAAGTGTTCGATACGTAAATAGAAATATTAAATGGAGCAAGGCTTTGTAGTACTATATAAAAAATGCACGATTTTTGCAAAATGTAATAATTGTATAATTTATATTCGAAGCAATGCATATCTTGTGAATGTAGTGAAGATGTGGTCGATTTTGATAAATATAGCATGGTACTTAGCATAATAAATGTCATGCGTCAAATGGAATGATATGAGGGTTCTTATGCCATATCTATGGAAACGATTGATTATTCTGGAACAATAGCTGGTCTTCAAGTGCAAACAGATGACAAATCAATCTATATTCAACAACATATGTCTTGATAGAGACATAAGTGCGATTCCCTCTAAATCTAATCAGGTCGTCGCATGAAAGACTTACTTTAAGTGTATTAATGAGGTTAAATTTGGTGGCTAAATTGTGGGTTGTTTTTTTTCGATACGGAAGGATTATTGCTGTCGGATAATATTACTAATACAATAAGTCATTGACGTCACTTTCTCTAAGCAAATATTATTTATATTTGTGTGTGTAAGTTTACGTATTACATTGTCTGGCATCTGTTGTTGGTCGGTTTTAGAGAAATCGATTAGGGAATATTTGCAGATTTATAAAATGTAACTAGCAATTTGGTTTTAATTACTGATAAAGGCAATTGTCCATGCCTTTGGGGAAACAGATGATATTCAACGATTCTGCATCTACGGATAAATGTAACTATCAGCTTTCGTTATTATATCACACAGAAAAAAATCATTTCTCTTGATTGTAGCCTCTCTGCCTCTAGATTTATTTATACAGCTATGCCAAATACTGTTGAATACTAATAAAGTTCCCCTGTATACAATGAAACTATCAATACCTGGGTAAAAAAGAAAACAGACTGTGACACAGATGACATTTGCAAACTTATAAGTCTGAGGTTGATGGAATATTAGGAAAGTATTCAATATCGTCTAGGCTTGAATGTATTGTTACTAAGATTACGCTTATCACCGCCAGTTATTTCGTTGTCAACATGTAATCCCAGCAGCCTTCTAACGTGATATTTAGCCTCTTTGAAAATAATTTCATTATCAAATATAAACGGATCCATTTTTGTTTAATTGTCTTTATATGCAGGGGAGGACCGTACACTGATCTTGAAGCATTGTAACCACCTCCTATTGATACATGGTGTCAAAGTCTACTAGTAAAAGGAACCAAAATGTCGTTTTAGCCTGTTATATTTGTGTGTTTATCAGACGAACATTTGTAATTGAAGCTAACATATTTGAGATAAGCAGGTTCGGCATATCGTCTCTGCAAGCCCTTTCCAGTATGGTGATTTTCCAAGACAATGTCTTTATTGGTAATATAATACTTATTGTCCTTTCAGTGTTCACCCAAAATATGATTTAGTGTTTTTATGCTTACATCAAATTAAGTATTATCAGATACGATGACATGACACACATTATCTCGTATATAAAATGTGTTTGTAATGGCATCTTAAATGAATATATATAATGGTTTAGTGAACCCTACTTGGGTACCTAGTTAAAAGAGATTCTTTCCGTATTTCACCTTTCAATGCAAATTTAATTGTCTACCATCTCTGATCAAAATTAGAATCATGATAAGACACAGACAGGAGAAAAATATAATGTATCATGAAATAATAATCATGTAGATTTACACAATCTTCCATTGTATTATTTCAGGAAGTTACTTGATGTGACTCCGAATAAAAATAATTACTGGCTCGTTTCTTTAGAATGTGTATTATTGACACAAGTAGGCATATTAGTAGTAGTAATTGTAACAACAGTGGTATCAGTTAAATGAGGAGGAAATGGAGACAAAGCAAATTCCAGAATGTAGTCGTTTAGATATTAAAACTAGAAATCTCAAAATCCTTAGTTAACTCTCTACAGTCTATAAACGGACATTTTTACACTAATCTTAGATGTATGCACTTCCTAAAGTTATACATGATCGTGACATAAATAACTGACGATAATTGGTCTTTTTGCAGAAGTGGCGATTTAATGACCAAATACTTTGATTCCTTATCCCCAGTGTACGACCCAAGAACATTACGGTTCCGTTAAGACCAAAGTTAACCGTGTGTTATGAAGGAAGTCTGGTATAGTGATAACGATAGGATTTAACTTATAATACAAAATACCGCAACAGAAAGGATAACATGGTTGCAATGTGTATGTTGTCTAAGCCTCAGCCCTGATAAATCTGAATATCCGTTTATTTCTTTGGGGTTTTTTTGGAGGTTTTTTTTGACAAATCATGTCTCCATGACATGAACTTTTCTTTATAGTGCCCAATGCTATTACATTGTTTTAAAATATAAAGAAATGCTAAAATACACTTCTTGTGCCAAGGTATGTTGTTTGATTGCCCTATTTCCTATATCTATAATACGCTGTAATGTAATACATCCTCCTCCAACCGAGGAACACTTTCTTTCATTATAGGAAAGTTATTTTATTCGACTAACAATTAATTGGTTGCTCATTGAAAGTCGAACACAAGAAAATCAAACTATCAAAGAAATTTATAAAATCGCGATAATTTTAGGACAATGAAAGATGTAAACTGAACGTCTAATGCGTGACAATTTAGAAATTCTACTTGTGAACACTAATTCAATTTTACTCTCTCTCTCTCTCTCTCTCTCTCTCTCTCTCTCTCTCTCTCTCTCTCTCTCTCTCTCTCTCTCTCTCTCTCTCTCTCTCTCTCTCTCTCACACCTTTCGATGGCGAATATTGAATCCGCTGTATGATATCTATCTTTTATTTGTCCCAAAATGTGTATAAAATTGCTTAAAAATGTAGGTGCTTTGCTCGAGGAGATAACAGTAAAAGTAGTTACGTCTTGCAAGGATATTAAATATAAATGAATATTGACCCCTAATACAATCGTTCTTTGCTCAAATATGTGTTGAATTTTTGTTTCGTGAGATAACGCATCTGATGCCAGTTATTGCTGTTCCCCCGTGTTCTGTGTCAGTAGATACTGATTCATGAGCTGAATGCAATGTCGTCATTTTAAAGTGATGCCTTAGATACTTTTTATAATTGTGCAAAAACAAAACTTACTTCTAGGACCTTCCAAACATTTATACATAAATGCCCACTTTATTAGCCGCGAATAAGTCTGAAAATCCACGATCGTTGTAGTAGTCAATCCATTAACACATTTGGGGCCGCCATGTATACACATCTTCTGAACCTTGTGTATACATTTCAATACTTACACCTTGATACTGCTCAAGATTAACTGATTAGTGCGATAATCGGCATGTTTTCCACCATTACACATAAGGGATCACTATCATTTCCACCACCACCTCCATCACCACCACCACTACTACAACTACTAAGACATCTAATATTACTACTACTGCTAATTGCGGTAATATTTTGGTTCCACCATTTAATCTTCTTCTGCAATGTTATACTGTCTTATTGCTGCTACTGACAATCTATATTTGCCCTATCCACCACATTCCACATTTCCCTCACCTATCCACCACATTCCACCTTTCCCTCACCTATCCACCACATTCCACCTTTCCCTCACCTATCCACCACATTCCACCTTTCCCTCACCTATCCACCACATTCCACCTTTCCCTCACCTATCCACCACATTCCACCTTTCCCTCACCTATCCACCACATTCCACCTTTCCCTCACCTATCCACCACATTCCACCTTGCCCTCACCTATCCACCACATTCCACCTTTCCCTCACTTATCATCATAGTATCATGACTATAATTAACACCAACATCGACAACAACAAATACGGCCATATCGCCATGCTTTAGTAAAATGTTTAGCCTGATATGTCATAATAGGTTAATACAAACACGATATAAGCAATCAATATGAACTACTGTTTTACGCATAGTCCAAGAACTTTTAATTACTAGGGTGGTGGTGCAATATTCCCTTGACTGATTTAAACATATCAATTGAGACCGCTCAGATGGTATATTTATATTCCATTGCCTACATATTGAAAATTTCCACCGCCATTTGAGGAAAACAGCGTATAATGCATTTCCAAATCTACAGTAATTATAATCTTCAACAGAGCATGCCCCAAAGTGTTCGATTAGATAATTCAAAATATTAGAAGAACGTGATCAGAATAGATTTAAATCTTTAAATAATGTAGTCAAAGATGTTGACGTATGACAGTAATGATGTTTTAATGATATTAGTTTTGTGGTTCATGTTTATTGTAAGTAGTACGATTGACCAAAGAACATTTTGTGTTAAGCTGAAGCACATCATTGCCATTTCTAATAACAAACATTACATAGGTCAACGAGAGCAGTATATAATCAAGGTCCAAAGGGGGTAAATCGTCCACGCTGCTCCACTAAAGCGCCATATCAGTTCATATGCCTAAAGAAAGTACACGTGAGAGACAAAACTGTTAGAAGACCAATCCTTTATTTTTATTACGTCACTGCATTAATCAACGATTTGATTAAATCGTAAAGTAATCTAGCGGGGGCAAAGAATTCATTGAGTGGGGCATTTTGAAGACTGCAAAGCACTTAATATGTTAGTATGACGTCAATCAGTGAGCCTCTGTTGTGCGGGTATATTCTAGAATTTCTGTCAGAAGAGGCCGTACAATCTAATATTGCATGTAGTACAAAGTTATTTAACTCTCAGATTAAATAGATAAATGAACAAAAGAAAAGTGAAAAGAGATACCATTAAGTGGCCAGAAGTCCATATGTTACTGAATCCAATGGATAATCGCAATCTTTAAAAAAATCACAAAATAATGTAACACTCCAAGGGTCTAACAGCACCCCAGGACCGATTATGATATTATTCTTGTTTGTTTGTTTTAACGGCACATTAAACACATTATTGGCTATATAATGCTGAGGAAATGGAAGCTAAGTGCCTTTCCAAGGACACAACCAAGGTAGCAGATCCGGGTTGGCCTTGGCGGGTATCGAAACCGCGACCACTGGATTACAAATCAGACGCTCTACAAACAAGTAGAGAAATAACCTTGGGTGTGATTGTAGGAATACACATTTGATAGGTTTTGGTGATTCGCCTCCGGCAGAGTGCACCACGTATGTTGCGACAGAACAAAACTTTATATGAGTACTATTCCGGCTGTGACTTTGGTTGGTGGCCCTGTATGTTGCTGAATATCTGAAATCCAATAGTGAAACTACGCTGTAATATACTGCAAACTCTTACAATTGGGGAATCCTTCATTCGAGGAGAATTAGTTTTCTTCCTGTAGTATTTAACTAGCTGCGCCTTGATCATGGACCCAAAAGATAACAAAGTCTCTGAGAAAGTTAGCCTTAAGTTAGCCTTAAGAGTGACAATTTCGCGCTCTTACTGATGGACAGCAATCACATTTAACACTGTCCCTCTTTGCTTCCAAAGGATAAGACTGAATTATATATATATATATATATATATATATATATATATATATATATATATATATATATATATATATATATATATATGTATATATATATTGTATGTGTCTGCGTCTTTCTTCTCCCAATAGGTTCATTCAAATGCTTCTAACCAAGGGTGTCAATGTTTTGCTCGAGTACTAACGTCTATATAACACTAGCGTTGAATGATTCTGTCTCGTACAAACAGTAAATATAACTTCTTACACTTAACATTTCAATGATTATATTATGAAAATCGATCTCTAATAAAGCTCTCGTTTCGTTTGCTTTTATGTTTATTGAGACTATGCTTTGGAACAAATGCATCTGATACCACTGGTGCTTGCTCTGATTCTGTTTCAGTGGATAATTACTAATGAGGTTTATGCAATGTTCTCTTTCGAAAATGGAGAGTTCATTTCTTTTCATTGTTATAATGAAAATTTTCACTTCTAGAACCTTTCCAGAATGTCTTATATAAATTACTGCTATATCGGCCATGATTAGGTCTGAGAACCGACGATTCTCGTAGTAATCGACCCATTATTATTTTCCTGTCCACCGCACATATACAACTTAGTCTATGTGTATCTCCTAAACAATGGATACAAATACAACTATTTACATCTTCATGGTGTATAAGATTACATGAAGAGGCGGGATAATCATAATTTTAACAACCATTACCTCAACGACAGTACTATCATTTCCACCATACTATTACTACTACTACTATTACTACTACTACTATTACTACTACTACTATTACTATTACTACTATTACTACTACTACTATTACTACTACTACTACTATTACTACTACTACTACTATTACTACTACTATTACTACTACTACTACTACTACTATTACTATTACTACTACTACTATTACTACTACTACTATTACTACTACTACTATTATTACTACTACTACTATTACTATTACTACTACTACTATTACTACTACTACTATTACTACTACTACTACTATTACTACTACTATTACTACTACTACTATTACTAATACTACTATTACTACTACTACTATTACTATTACTACTACTACTATTACTAATACTACTATTACTACTACTACTACTACTAATAATAATAATAATACGATTATTACTACGACTACTACTAATTAACTACCTATACTGCTACTACAACTACTAGTGCTTCTGCTGTTGCATCTACTTCTATTTTTATTTTTTTTTTGGTTCTGCCTCTGCAATACTACACTTTATTGTGGCTGCTGCTGTTGCTGACGATTCAGTGTTACCCTAACTACCACATTGCTCACTTTGCTCATCACCACAAATTAAGCCGTAATAAAAAAGAGAGCAATAACAATAAATTTCACTCTATCTCCTTTTATTATCATGTACAACCAAAAACACGATAAAACACCTTACCTTACATCATTCATCTTCCCGTTCCCCTCCCCTCTCTTTCTCTCCCCTCTTCCTCCGCATTTCTTGGGAGCACCGGTAGCTCAGTGTTGAAGGCATTGGACTCGTGCCCAGAAGGGTGTGGGTTCGATTACCACAACCTGATCAGCCCAGATCGGCTACTAAGATGTGCCCTTAAGCAAGGCACTTTATTTTACTTGCCTCAGCACGATATAACTTTAAAAGTGCTGCTGTGTCGCAAAACATCAAACCAAACCGCATCGCGTCAATTCGTATCACTACCACTATCTCCACCACCGCCACAATGTCTGCACCAATTCCACTGGTTATAGCAACATTGACAATGACAACAGCTTTGTTAATGTCCGCGTGGGTTCGAGTCTCGGCTCGACCAACGTGGGTATGTGAGAAAGCTTGCCAGTAGCTTCCCATAGGTCGGTAGTTCTTCCCGGGTTAGCCTATCATGTACTGAAAAATGGCGTTAAACCCCACAAAATCAAAACCAGTTTGGTATATTTCTGTAGTATCAGATTTAGGCAGATTTTTTTCATAAATATTGTACTAAATAAGCAAGAAAACGCAAGAACAAAATAGAGAGTTGTGCTGATCATTTTCAAATAGCTACGCATCATCGAAGGCCTCGATAAACAGAGTATATTATTTGGTGGTATATTATTTGTTTAGATTCATTTCACTGTATCGCGTAAGTGTGCTTATATCGCACATTTTTCATTACTTTCTCACGCATTTTATCATTCGTGTAAGTGACTTTGTTTGAACAATACTGTCATCACTTTTACTATTAAATTTACTATAGGACAGCAGTGATGGACTATTTTGTATACCTTATGTTATATCGAAAGATAAATGTAAGACTCAGACGAGGGGAATAATCTCATCCTGGTACTTTGCAATAGTTATAATATATAACTTGGGTGAGCATACAAAATAATTCTTAAAATATAAATCATTTTCTTAACACCGGCACGTTCTTGCTATTGCTGTTTATAAATCATTCTTAATTCAGAAAGTGAAATTTTAGGTTTGTGCTGCTAATTGCTTGACGTAAAATCGTATTATTTTAAAGAAAGCGCAGTGGAGTACTGATATCAACATATATCTCATTTTCGCTTACGTCACTGCAGCCATCTTGTTCGTGATAAAAGTGTAATATAACGTTTAGGAGAAAACAATTCTGCGAACTTGATATATTAACAATGGCATGCACCCTGAATATTGTCAGATCGTGGACTCTTGTTTGTGAATACATTCTATTTATTATTATTATTATTATTATTATTATTATTATTTCTTTATTTATATTTTTTTTTTTTTTTTTTTTGGGGGGGGGGGGAAGGAGAAGTCTTCTAACCTCAAACTACATTCAATACTACATGATTTTATTTATCTTACAATGAATAAATGCATGCATGTATGAATGACTTTTTTAAAAACATAGTTGAAACTTTCAACAGACATGCCTGAAGTGATAAGTCCACATTTCATACCAAAACTCTTTATATTTTATGGTAAATAATATAGGTGTGAAACAGTTGAAGGTGAATAAGAATATAGTAAAAAGGATAAAAAATATAAAAAATTAATAAAAAATAAAAAAATAAAAACCCAGAATAAAATAAACGTACATTCTCATGTTTTCCCGGATAAGGATATTACAGTACAAACAAAGAAATTAACGTTGAAAAATTAAAGGTTAATCTCATGGGACGCCACGTTTTACGATGATATAAGGATCAATGAGCAAGGTGAATATGACACTTGCTTCGTTCCTCTGAAATATTGGCTTCAATCTCTGTTGTAAGTTCATTTCAGAGTCAGTTTATGCACTTAGCATTGTATACTTGTCTTCAACTTAAAGTCAGCTTCCTGACCTATATCTAGTCCGAAATAAGTATTGTACTTAAAATAACGATGTATAACTATTTGTAGCTCTACTATCAATTTAACCGTGGAGATTCAGGAAATAAATAGTTTCTGCCGTTTTTTAAGTGCATATCGAAACTGATATTATCAGAAATGTTTCCCGCTTCCTTATACTTGTTCCCGGAATAATGACCTACATGTAGTCAATCTTTTCATTTTAGTGACTTAACCTGCAATGTCACATAAGAAATGTTCGGTTTACATCTCAAAGGTTTCAAAGGATATTCAAAACAGTCACTGCAACGAAAATATATACTAGTAACCTAGAAGCAGAAACAATTATTTGTACATACCCAAATTTATTTTAATATTTTGTAGACCATCAACTATCATTATGTGTCATAAATCACACGCATTGAAATAGTACAAGATATATTAGTTTCCTCCATGAATCCATTTTAAGTTAAAAATTGTGTGGATGATGGACTTTAATGGTTATGTTTTGACTGGTACGAGCTCAGTCAAGCATCTTTGGAGACGTAAATATCTACCAGATACACATATATACATCACGGTATAATGGAAACGATATCGCACTTAAAAATTACAGCTGAAAGTTTTTGAAGCAGAGAATTACTTCTAACACTATCATACCAATATGTAAAAGGCATTTTGAATTTATTTTACTAGGAAGAGGAAGTCTTGACATCATGAAAAGCACTATTAGGCAGATCATCGACTATGTAAATAAACGTATTATGGTTGATTAAATCAGTCACTTCCTCGTCCAAATAAGGCTATGTTCTTTCTTAAATCCTATTGTCGAGAGAATTCAATTGGTTTTAATTAGCAAGGATATCTCTCACTGCAGGACTTCCAAATTGATACCTTTTAATGGACGTAGACATTTTAAGCTGATTAAGTGTGATGTACATGGGAAACAGTTTGTTTCGTTAAGTATAAAATGGATTCCAAAACTGGAGCACAGTTTAAATTCAATGTTGCTTTTTTGTCTAAAATAGCATGCTTACTTATGGAAACTAAAAACTACAAAGTGCATTTCTTCTTTCTTGTTCTTTATGCATTCGTACGAAGATCTGGTAGTGGTATATTTTATTTTGAATGTATTAAATAATTACCAAGGAATTCTACTTAACGTCTCTTTTCTCCAAAGGTTTGTCACGATAAACCGTTTGATAGGAATAGGTGGACTGAATCTCAGACTCATCCCAAATTTACCGTAAGCACAGGAATAATCTACTCAAAAGAACACCTGAACATTACTCCCAATTACTAATGACGAAACAAGCATTTTTGCCAAGATTGCTGCAATAGCATGTTTCGGATTTAATTTATATTTCTTTCAATTTTTGAAAATTTTTGAATAGGTACTAAAGTGAACTTCCGTCATCTAACTTATAAAAAGAGCAATCAGAAATTTCTTTTCCCAAAAAGAAAAAGTAAGGAGTATATACTATGATATATCCTCAAGGAAGAAAAAGTTGTCTTATAGCGCATGTATTATACATTCTTATCAAGAGTTATTTATCCCTAGGGATCACACGAGATATACTGACCCTACTTGACCTCGTTGTCAAATGGACCAGGCTCTAAAAATATCCGAATTGTTTCCTCACTTATGTAATTTCATTTTAGAAACGCAATTCAGCATTTCCTTGCATTACAGTATTGATACTGAATAAACTTTTTGTACATAACAGAAAGGTTTTCAATAGCCGAATGACTTTTTCGGACAGTAATCAACACTGCTTTTTGCGAGGTTACAAGGTCAGCTGTGTGGAGCGGGAAGCACCCAATAACACTGGTAAACAAAAAGTAATGTTGCCCTTCTTTTGAACTAGTATTTGTTTGTCATTACGTGGAACTGTTTTTTTGTTTAGTGTGTTCGGCATACCCTGGCCGGGTTTGTTAAACCTGTTGACACATATATGCACGAATGTTTTGATTAGTCAGCACACAAAATGGCCGGTGCAATTTAATTAGTGCACAGTCGCATACCCTTGCGTGCAACGTATGCGCTACATCTCTTAGTGGATGGACTCGTAGCAGAACTTAAACTTGTGGTTGTAAATCTGTAAATTTGAAAATACCATGTTCGAGGAAGAAACTCAGGGAACAGAGAGAAGCAAGGGCTCAAACTATGTGATAAAGGAAGATACTACGAAAACAAGATACGATTTTATGGAAAAACTAAAAGACCATGAATTTGTAGAATCTCTTACTATTGTTGATTTAAAGGCTATTGGTAATTTCCTTTTTCCAAAATGTTTGAAGGATATGAAAAATTAAATTAACTCTCTTGACCTGTTTCCGGCAACTTGCTTCAATTCATATAACAATCAGCTAATTTTAGTAAAACTAAATAGAGGGTATTTACCTTATTTATTAGATATAAGGAAACATTTCACTAGCTAAGTGGAAAAATTGTTTTGTAACAAGTGGCGAAACAATGAGAATGACAATACGACAGTTTCCATTTAACGAATGAAGTATTTCTTTATACATGTATCAAGTAAAAGGGCAACGTAGATTTTCTTTTTACCCCCCCTCTCTCTCTCTCTCTCTCTCTCTCTCTCTCTCTCTCTCTCTCTCTCTCTATATATATATATATATATATATATATATATATATATATATATATATATATATATATATATATATGAAGGTGGAAACCATCTATTTGCATGGATTATTTTCCCAATGTGTGCTAATTCGGTTAACGTTATTGACGAATAAACTGTATTACCACATCGATAAAAAGAGGTTGGGAAAATTTACAACAATTTAGGAGAGTAATTTTAAGCATTTATCTACTGCATCTAATGCTTTAAATTGTGTCTTATGTCCAATAATGACTATATTCATACGAAAAATGAAGCGATTTATTTTCGGTTACACCTTACTTTCGCGGATTGATACTCTGAACAGTGTTATGTTATAGGGTAACATCACAGAGCGGTCGAATCCGACAGCCTTCAGAGCCAAACATCTTTGAACGAAAGATTTGAATGATTGTATATTCACCTATTATGGTTTTGCGTATTTATTTATATTTTCTTCCTTCAACCGTGAATTATGTGGCCTTGAAAAGTAGGCTGTCCAGCTCGGTAATAGAAACTTCACCCAAATTTTGATAGTCACTTAATGTTGGTTTGTAACCAACACTCACCGATGCCCGAATTTTTCATTATTATTATTATTATTATTATTATTATTATTATTATTATTATTATTATTATATATATATATATATATATATATATATATATATATATATATATATATATATATATATATATAATGAGAGTTAAAATCGGTAATTAACCAGGTTTTAGTATTATATTTAATCAAGAGGTTTGCCCTAAAACTTTCATCGTATGTCGTAGAGTGTCATGTGTATTTGTTCCTTGAATGTTATATAGAAACAGGTCATGATAAGTTGTCAATTGCAATTTGTACGAATGATGTGGAAAACTATTTTAAATGAGCTAATGCTTGAAATGTACTTATTCTTGTTGTGTGGTTTGCTTGTAGTCATTTTGCGACTGGCACATCCTCGTTGATTACATAAATATATGGTTTTGGCATATTTTATTCATCTGTTATCCTCAGAGAGAGAGAGAGAGAGAGAGAGAGAGAGAGAGAGAGAGAGAGAGAGAGAGAGAGAGAGAGAGAGAGAAGAATAAGTTGAATGAATGAATTATGGAAATATATCAAATCTAAGGGTAGATACATTACCTAAATGGGAAATAATTAGTTCCACAGATGATATAGCGGCTGTGGCTAAACCGCTTTTGTCGCCACTGTTGCGATATCACTTTTTTAAACACTTTATACATTTCAATATCTCATTATGAATTATAAAATAAATTGATCTTTCTGCGAGGAATGAGCGAAATAGGACATAAGCTTGTGAGATAAGCTGAGAATATAAGCTGTTTACGCCTGCATCATACTTTGAGGCCATGACGGGTCTATCGTAGGTGGAATTAGATTTAAAGTGCACGACCAGGGTATCCCGATAACATTATTACAGGAAGGAATGAGGTATATAATTATATTACTCTAAAGTTACATGTGAGTTATATGACTTGTTCGCTTTCAGGTCATGTTCAGATTGTGATGGGAATAATATAATAATATGCATTAATATGCATATCAAGTAACCCTCCCTGTCTGCTAAATACACAATAACGTTGACAATTAATATTAATATAGCATTATATATATATATATATATATATATATATATATATATATATATATATATATATATATATATATATATATATATCATCGAAGTTCAAACCAATAAGGCGCGACGTGTACAATTTTCAAAAAACACTTCCATTTGATCTACAATCATGTACAGTTTTGTAGATACAGCACATTGTATTGTGTTTATTGTTTTTTTTTCTTTTTTGTTTGTTTTTTTTTTGTTTGTTTTGTAATTGCCTTTGACAAAGACTCAATGAAAGTCGAAAGCGCATAGGATAATTAAAAATTAGTTTTGCACAGTTCGTTGTCATTATATCTATATATATATATATATATATATATATATATATATATATATATATATATATATATATATATATATATATACATATAAATGAAGTTACCATGGTAATTGCCACAATAAAATGTCAAACGTACAATGGGATTACACGTGAATATTAGAGCAGCTTCTAATAAATCAATAAACCATACTGAACCGAGGGCGAGTCTTAAAGTAAGTACAAATAGATGACATTAACATTAATCAATCCAACATATTAACATTAATCAATCCTACACATTAACATTAATCAATCCTACACACATTTGAATGACAATGTCGATTGCTGAGAATCTTCACAAAGTAAATGCAATTCTATTTCACTGTTACGTGACAAGAAACGACAGGAGCCTACAAGTAGTAATTTTGTTGCATAGTAAAACAGGCGAAATAAATAAATTTGATCGCAAGAAAGATACTTAAAACGCCCATTAGGTTCTAGTATTGCATACGTATATATAAGGCTTGAGTGATTACATCAAGTGTTACTTCTAGTGTGCGCAATCTGAGATTTGATGGTAACAATATAATTTTATTTGGTTTATTTGGAAGATAACATAAAACAAAGTGAACTGTTGGAGCATATGCTGGAACTGTAATGAAAAGATAATATAAATATAGTTGATTAATTTTGCCTTAATTTGATGAAACGACATTTTTCTAGTGCTGACACTATTTTTGGTTCTGCATGAAAAAGCCCAACTGTATCAACAGTGGCTATGTTCCTTTCAGCAAAGCAACTCAATTATACGCTGAAGTCTCGATGTCCGCTTAAAAATAAGTTACTCAATGTCTGAAGGTATTTAGATTGTTCCAATAATTGGCAGATACAACATAAAAAATATGGCACCAGTAAAATGTGTACTTCCTACATGACTGATGTGACGTAATATAACCGATCCTAGTTCGTCTGTGGAATAGTTGATTCTTTCAACAATTAACTATTTTTTTTGTTAGTGGCAAAATTTTCATCGGTGGCTTATCGAGTGTCGCATAAAGATATATTAATAGAACGGGGGCAATCACGAAACCATTTTTTTCTAAAAAAAAACCAAGCAACTAAAAGAGCAACAAAAACAATAACAATAAAAAGAAAACAATATGGACAGAAGGAAGGTAGGAAAATAAACGGTTTCGAATTTATATTTTTATCAAGCTCACAATACTTTGTCCTTCCTTAGCCAAACAAATATTGACCCATATACTTTGCCCTTCCGAAGCCAAACAAATATGGACCCATGTACTTTACTCTTCCTTAGCCAAACAAATATGGACCCATGTACTTTACTCTTCCTTAGCCAAACAAATATGGACCCATGTACTTTACTCTTCCTTAGCCAAACAAATATGGACCCGGATAATTATTACTTTATAGCTGATAAATAGAAATACAGGCACAGATCTATGTTTAGCTACTGACCAGAATGTTTTACTGAAAAGCTTATTGGAAATAATCCCAATTGAAACATATTGCTAAAGAACACGTCAAGAGGGAACATTTCCTCAATTGATTGCTCGATACAGGTTGCGACTTCTATTATTTTGTTTTTATTGCTGAGGTAATTGAGGTAATTGACTTCCTGTGATGACGGCATATACTCCCACACGTAGAAACTAGGACAAATATGTGGAATAATAGGGAACCGTTCCAAACTATTTCTAAGAAGTGTTTGATTGGAGGATTCAGAGGTAAAAGGAACGTGATCAGAATATCATTTAATATATGGGACAAACATTGATCCAGATTTCTATCAAAGATATATAAATGTGTGGTTTATTTTATAAAATAATTTCAGCGATTTATCAGTTTTTATTTTAAATTGCACTGATGTCCAGAAAATAACGTGTCTTAATATATATCGCATCTTTAACATTATTCAGTCACAGAGGATTCAAAAGGGAGAAATATTAACTCTACCTGTTGTTTCATTTCTTCAAATTTCTACATGTATATTCAAATTTCTACATGTATATTCAAATTTCTACATGTATATTCATCTTTTCAAAAGAAAGTAAAGCCAATTATCGATACAAAGGGTATGCTTTTTTACGATCTTCATTCTAAAAGTCTATTTGTGATTTAAACGTCTTCGACCAGAGGGAGAACACCAATAAATCGCCAATGTCTGTCTGTCTGTCTTTATGACGTCTATCTTATTGCGTCAGGGATATACAATGAAAATAGTTTCAGTAGTTCTTTTGCTGAAGGTGTTCTTAGGCCATGCAATTTTCATACTTGACAAATAACCAGATTTATGTGCTGTATATGACGAGTTTTTCATTTACCAAGTCGATCATAAACCTGTTCAAGATCAGAGTGATAATATGACTTTCTGTTATCAAATAATTGTATATTACATCAAGTGTTCGGCAAGTAAACCAAAATGCAAGACAGAAAAAACAGGATTGACATCACTGTGAAACAATAAAGTTAAGAGGTATGATTTCATTAATATTTTGTAATTAGTTTATTCCGATTCAATACCCTGTTTATGAAGTACTTTATATAGGATGTTGTTGGGTCGTGAATTAAACAAAATTATATACATTATTTGACCAAGTTTAGCATATAAATAGTCTAATTGTTACGTTAAATTGGCAAGCTTACAGTGGCAGGCTACGATGAATATAGGCTCTGTCTTTGTAGGGAATTGATGAACTAGTCTGGAACGTAACAAGTCGTAAAAGACAATCTCATGACAGGGCAATCAGTGTTGAAATACACGAATCGATTATAATAAGTCGCTTAGTGTGAATCCTTTAAATGCCAATACAACTGTATTAAACTGTCCGATAAGAATGTCGCAATGATGTTGTATAGAAAGTTTGGCATACCGCAAAATAAATGTGTTTTAATCGATTGTGGAAAAGGATTTCCATTTGAGAATCTTATTAGTTAAGCGCCGGGATGTGAATTTCAAGTAGACTCTTTTGTTGCTCGTTGATTTTTAAGAAAATATCGTTGATGTGAATATTTATGTAAAGATTACAATGAATGCAAACTATTATTTTGAATAATGACGATGGAAACATATCTCAAATAGTAGGAAATGTCAAGGACTATATGTTTGCATACACCTCGATAACTTTAGGCACAAGAAGTATTACAAAATTAGGCATGTGAGAGAATGGACTTAGTATTTAAGTCCGTATCTCCTTACCTTACATCTTTATAAAGTTCATTTCCTCTCAGGAAATTACGGTTTTACTTCAGACTTAAGTCAGCCTTCGCTTTAAGCGTGCGGAATAGATATTTATTGACTGTTATAAGATTTTAGGGGAAATGTTCAATATATGAAAGAATGGTTGCACCAAATATCTCAAACGTAATGAGGATGAGTAAAAGAGCGGGAACATGTATGTGCACAGTCTAATAAATTATGTTCAAATGGAATTATGTACTTTCCTTTAAATAACACATTTTACCATGGTATAACAAGTAATTATGTTATAAAGAAAAAAGCGACTAAGTGAAACTCAAACTGGATACAAAACGAGCAGAAATTTAACTTCTTTACACCACAAG
Organism: Margaritifera margaritifera; assembly: GCA_029931535.1. Lineage (NCBI taxonomy): Eukaryota > Metazoa > Mollusca > Bivalvia > Unionida > Margaritiferidae > Margaritifera > Margaritifera margaritifera. Next base: position 203,965 of record JAQPZY010001483.1, on the reverse strand, counting down.
CTGTTCGATTTATTTAAAGATGATTTGCTGTTTTGATTGGAAGTAGTTGTAGAGACAAATAGAAGCTATGGTAATTTAACATTACGTCTGGGACACTATGAAAATTATAATAATTTAGCGTTGTATTTGGGCTGGTAGGAGGGCCATGTGAATTTAACATTACGTTTGGGTCACTATGGGGCTTCTGAGAATGTAATATTAGGGTTTGGGCTAGTATGAGGTTATGGGAATATAACACTACGTTTGAGCTGGTATGAGGATTATAGGATTGTAGCATTAAGTTTTGGGTCGGTATGGCGGTATGGAAATTTAACATTACGTTTGGGTCGTTATGAGGTTTATGGGAATTTAACATTACGTTTGGGACACTATTGGGCCCTATGGAAATTCAACTTTACGTATGGGTCACTATGGGGTCCTGTGAAAATTTCAAATTAGCGTTTGGGTCAGTATGGAATCCTTTGGAAATTTAACATTACAGATGGGTCACTATGGGGGTCTACGGAAATTTAAAACTAATCTGAACATGATAAGGCGATATGGTTCACTATGGGAATGGAACATGATGGAGAGACAGACAAATACACCTAATGACAGACAAACACACACTTTTTAGAACTGGAGAAAAACAGTGAAATTCCGACGTATGATTCGATGTTTAGAGTGTATTTTAGAACTTGGAAAGTACCGTGGAAATTCTGATTCCATTAGTAAAGACCGATAGAAGGTTTGGCCTTCTTCCATGAACGCAATTGCAACATTGTATCGACTATCTTAAAAACAAAGAATAAACTCAGTCTCATTTTACTAAGTTCTTTATTTATTCTTATTGTTATTGCGAGACAGTTAGAGAGAGAGAGAGAGAGATCATATTATTTATATAGCTATTGATTGTTATTATTACCGAGAGAGAGGAAAAGAGAGGGAGTATATTACTCATAGTGTTATTGTTACTGAGAGAGAGAGAGACAGAGAGAGATGGGGTGGAGATTAAGAAATAAAAAATATTTATTAAAGACGGTGTGTTTTTCTTTTTTCTTCTCGAAATCTGCCAATGTACGAACACTTAATAGTGAACATAATTATGGGGTTGACAACATTGGTTAGTGAGACTCGGGTTCAAATGTTCCATTACAGTTTCGTCTTGCTACAGACTTAAATTACGTTTTCGTTCGTAACAACAGAGATAGTCATAATGATCACGAAACCACAATTCTACCTTTTTATAGTTTCTAGGGAAATGGTGTCGAAAGCAAGTCAGTAAATGGGCTAAAGCAAATCCAAGGTTTTGTTGATGAAAAAAATACACACAATGTTGTCCACAGACACATCTGAGTTCTTAGCTTTTTTATTGTTGTTTGTTTGTTTTTGTTTTGTTGTTTGTTGTTTTTGTTAGTTGTTCTTCCTTTATCGCATGCAATGTTGGAAACGTTAAACTTTATAATCAAAAGTTTGTAAAGGTACTTAAATACTAATTTGTTTAAATGAATGTGTTATTTTTGCAGAGAACGATATATCGCTTTTTTGGTATGTCCAAGTACAGTATAGGAAAGGTTGGTTCGCAATTTTGTTCCAATAATCTCTGTGACCTTTTTCTACAGTGCGATCTAGGTGTTTGTCTACCATAGAAGCGATTGATCTTTTGGGTTGCAATATTTGCAGGGTTTTTTACACCGTCGATTCTTAATTTTTAATATTTACAACATTTAAACTTAAAAAATGAAAGTCAGTTTTACATAAAAACTTAAATAATCTCGCCGCTTTGTTGGATAAAAACAATTTCCCGTACGAAAATTATTTTTAAAAAAATGGAATGTCAATTAAGATCAGTTGATTCATGAGGAAAGAAAACGATAGCAATTGTGATTGTTAGAAGAAGATACATACAGACTGAAATTAGCAAACTTCTACATATTTTGCTTCATTGTCCAATTTTCATATCTATTGTATGTATTATTTAATAATTAAAATATCGATGTGATGTTTTTTGAAATAGCAAATTAAAATTCCTTTAATAACTTTTGTTGTCTGCTCACCAAGTTATCAAGAAACGCGAAAACAATATAGGAGATGCTGGTTCGTAAGTATTTTCCAATGCACTTAGTGACATTTTGTTAGTGTTGGTTGTTGTCTACAATACAAGCGATAGATTTCTTTTCGGTTGCAACATTTGACATTTTCTAAAACTATCAATTGGAGTTGGAAAAAAAAAGATAGCAATTGTGATTTTACCCGAGATAGAGACAGACAGACAGACTAAAATAAGCAAACTCCTTGGTACTTTTGCTTCATTCTGGATTTTTTGTTTTTTATATATATTTATATGTGTTCAAGAACGTTTCGTATTTCTAACATGAAAATTAAATGTCGAATGGACAAACACATAACTAATGACAGACAAACATCTAATAACAGACAAGAAGCACACTGAAATGTCATTAATATTTTGTCGTCTACTGTACTGTACTGTTGACACATATTTGTCAAAACAAGGTTACAAGTTATACATTCACCGTAATGTGTATGTTCTTTTCATATCCAAGGAGAGCTACACTCTTTTTCTAAACTGCAAAACAAAAATGCTATGCTTTTTTAAGACTGAGATAGTAGGAGAACTGAGTCTATAATTGTAGAGAAAAGAATAATTTTATTCATAGCTGGGCAAAAAGGAAGGAACGGAGAATATCGCCGGCGCAATCCCTGATGTTGTTTAAACTTTAAGAGAAAAAAATAGAGATATACACGAACGAGTCAATAAACGAATCAAGGAATGAATGAATTAGATAAGGAAGGAAAATATTGTTGTCATTAAAATTGATCAAAGAGAGAGAAGGGGTATCATATGTTTTGATGAAAAACATACTTATACTTACAATAAATCATTCACATCTACAAACTAATGAGTGGCGTATAGAGAGTAGGATATAATGATTAATATACACTCTTACACACTAAAAACCAACATACTTAGAAACTACTTATAAGAGAAAAGGGGAAGAGAACGGGGAAATTTGGGTATTTGTTTAAAAAAAAACAACAATCACACAACAACACTTATAAACAAATTGGTAAGGGAAGCAGATGAAATAGGGGTATTTTTCGTACAAGTACAATCACATAATGACACTTACAAGCAAATTGATAACGGGAAGGAGGTGAAATAGGTGTATTGTTTCATACAAGTACAATCACACAATGACACTTACAAGTTAATTGAGTAAAGTGTTACGCTGACTCTGACAAACAAACAATCTTTCTTACAAACCAACATTCACATGTACAAACCAATGTCTTGAGAGTGAAGGAGCATGCTATGTTATGATGACAATCACTCGTATTTACAAACAAACACACATACCCATCTCTTAGAAACAAACACTCTTTATTACAAACCAACATCCACATGTACAAACCAATGTCTTGAGAGTGAAGGAGCACGCTATGTTATGATGACAATCACTCATATTTACAAACAAACACACATACCCATCTCTTAGAAACAAACACTCTTTTTTTACAAACTATCAAGTTGCACAGAATGGTGCAACCGTCTTATGTCTGGTCTCTATACATAATGACCGTCCAATTAAATATAACTTTATATCATGAGCTGGAGTTATCATGAAACGATCAAACAACTCTATAGAGTAGTCAAATGTTTATGTGTCGCCAGACACGAGGAGAGCAGCGTTAGCACAAGTACATCCTAGTGAGTTTGATGGTGAGATAATTGATCCCAATGCATCACCACCACTAACACCACCATCACCACCACCGAGAGAGTCAAGATCGTCAAAGGGAAAAAGTCGCTCTAAAGTACCCGAAGATTATTTTACATGTTCAACCTGTGAGCAAGATGACTTCCATACATACACTTAGTTTGTCAGATTCAAGAATTTTAAGTCAGGAGTTCCGAAGAAAAAACGCCACGTTAATTACTGACTTGCTTGACTTTATGTTGGAAGAATTGAAACAAAAGTGTCGAGCTGAACATCAAAATCGTTTTCGACTTCCATCACACATGACAGTTTGACATCTCACGTATGAATTGAATTTAGTAGACCTTCTGAATTAAAGGCTTCCAAGATCATTGACAGAATTCAAACAGAACAACAAACCAACGACTAATTTGACATCACAGATGGAAAAGAGACCGTGTATATGACTCATGTTTCACCTCCGTCAGGCAGCGGAAGTTGCAAAGTCTTATCCGTTGATCAATTTTCGACCATCAAAAGAAGTAAAGTCAAGATTGATAACAATAAAAACAACATGTGTTTAATGTGTGTCATTATGGTAACCAGAGCTCAAGCAGATCAATCCGATACCGGAATGAAGCGATTATGGATTAATATCAGACAATCACACTGTCACGGAACTGTGTGCATGAAATATTTTGTATTATACATGAATATAATTGTAAATTGGGTTTTGTTGACGCGTACTGCGTTACCAGGAGTGTATGGGTTTGACCATGGCGATTCCAAATACTGCTTTCTGTTCACTCACCGAAGCAAGCAAAAAGCGCCGACAGCTGGGGTGGGGTGGGGTGGGGGTGCATTTATCCCGAGTTTTCTGGCATCGGATTTGACCACGTGCATAGTACTTACAATGTTAATTTTCTCTATATCGTCACAATGCATACTAGCCTTGTCAGGAAGCTGTCCAATCTACGGAAGCAATCTTCAGCTCTAGAGTTATGTGAAAATGTAAAACTTTTTTCTTTCTTGCTATCCGTTATATGTGATGAGATTGTTTAATATATTGAATGTTTCGGAATTTATCCTAAATTTCTAGAAAGTCAGACCTATGTCACATAGCGACATGCTATCGGATAGAATACAGTCTGGTTCAGGTTAGACATTTGATAGATAAACGGACAAGTTGAATTCAGTTATATGTTGTACGCATTAAACGATGAGAAACGTTCGAGTTTTTAAAATCCAGTGCGATTATTCTTGTCGTATATAGATTCATGAACGAACGTAGTTATTATAATAATAATCTCGTACAGTCGTCCTTATGAAAGAAAGATTTAATGTGGAACGAATTCAGTTCATGTGCACGCATCCATAATGTAGATCACTCTATTCGCACTTGAACGTGTAATCCGATACTGGGGTCAATGGTGACGTTGGTTTGAAGGACGATACTGGTTAACTCAGTGTGAGGGGACAAACGTTCTGGACCAACAGGTCTGCCGAGTAGGTAGGTTCCCGATGGATCTTTCAGCAGGCCTTGAGGAGTGGACTACACGAGATTAATCCATAACGTAGATCACTCTATTCGCACTTAAACGTGTAATCTGATATTGGGGTCAATAGTGACGTTGGTTTGAAGGACGATACTGGTATACTCAGTGTGAGGGGCCAAATGTTCTGGCCCAACTGGTCTGCGGGGTAGGGAGGTTCCCGATGGATCCTTCAGCAGGCCTGGAGGAGTGGACTACACGAGATTAATCCTGGACCATTAATTGGAAACGGTGGATCGGAAGTATTGGGATCATCGAGTTAAGGCATGAAATAACACCATCATTTATGTTAATAATAATAATAATAATAATAATAATAATAATAATAATAATAATAATAATAATAATCATCATCATCATCATCATCATCATCATCATCATCATCATCATCATCATCACTTTATTTCAGACTTAAGTCCATAGACAAAAACCAGCAATTTCACACAAGATATGACCAAACAAAAACTATTAATACAACAATTTGCTCCAACGATCAATTATTGATGAATTACGGCAGCATGCAAAGTGAAACACTTCTTTCAAGATTTGGTTAATACTACTAGCGATTTTATTTCTAGATTAATGCACTCTCTTTCTAAGTAAAACGCAAAGGCTATTTATATTGTTATTCACAAACATTCCTGACGGACGATGGAGTCTATCATAACCCATTAAAAATCTAAATCCATTGTTGTAACAGATATTTAACTGCGTCATTGTAGAATGTGACAAATATGTCCAGAGAGGAGCACAATACAAATTCATGCAATAGGATTTGAAAAGCAATATTTTTACATCTGTGGAACATTTTTTAAAAGATCTTAAAAGCATATTTACTCGTAGACAAAGAGAACGATATTGTCTTTGTATACCACTATCATCTAACAACTAATAACATGCTCTAGGTACATATGCTCACCGACAAACAGCAGTTTTTTTTCGCAAAGTCTAACTTCAGGTATGGACGCTTTTTGAGATTTTTTGGTTTGAAACACATACATACAGTTCGATATCATTTGCTACTGCGAAAGGTTCACATGTTCTTAATAATTTTCGTAATCCACCAATATATCGGCTAAGAGCAGACATATCATTAGCAAAACTGAAGTTATTCACAAATAAACCGCCGATGTTGCATCCAAGGTAAGACCTATTCAAATCACGATTAAGGTCATCAATATGTACAGTGAACATAAATGGGGATAGAACTCCATGCCGCACAATGCACACAGAAAGACATAGAAGTCATCTGATCCCACTTTACACACAATATTTGTATGTCGTACCAATTAAAAAGCCAACTAACAACATACAATGGAAAGTTTCTATCAATTAGCTTTCTGAATAGGGTCCAGTGATTTATTCTGTCAAAAGCCTTCTTAGCATCTAAGAAACATACATAAACTGGACCACCGTGATCTACATGGTAATTAATGACTTCCTTGAAGGCAAACAGACACGAATCAGTGGAGAGATGTCGCCTAAAGCCAAAGTGATTGTCTATTCACATATTCGAAGCAAAATTATTTCTAAAGCTTTGGATATCACAATGGCCATGGCAATAGGTCGATAATTGTTTTTGTCAGATATATCATCGGTCTTCGACTTGATTATTGGTATTTGAGTTACTCTAGTGAGGTAAAAAGGAATAAAGCGACGCACAAACATGCTAATAAAAGCAAACATAAGTAGCACACACAGCCTTTCAATAACATATTTAAGGTGTTCCACTTGAAGAGAATCAGCACCTGGTGAACGACCGGTTTTTAACTTAGCAATAGTAGCAATAATCTGGTGCAAATGAACAAACACAATATCTCCATATGCAGTATGTTTATTCAAGTCAGCCAATGCGCTACTTTTGTGTTTTTCACCTTTAATTTAATTAAGTATTTCACAACAATGATTATGCTACATTACAGCATTGTCTTGCTGGCCTGTCACATTACCCACAATACCGGCTAGGGGAGAGCGTTTTCTAGTCTCTTGGCAAACATCTTTCCAAAATGAATTAATATCTTTACTCTTCAACTTCTTTGCATAGGAGTCAGCCCTGTATCGAGTTTCTGCCATCTTACATAATCTTAAGGCATACTTAAACTGGGCCCTAGATTTCCTCATCATATCGCAGAGAAAACCAGGAAATAAGCAGTGTGCATCATTGCATACATACTCTAAGCATATTATCCGTGGGTCATCAAACCTACGAACTTTTATATATGGCCCCAGTGCCTTTCTCCACAAAGCAGCGACACTGCCATACGGTCGTCCAATAAGTAACCATTTACCAGAGTCGATAGGCGTGACACCACGGGCATAAAAACCTTCATGTATAGATTAAAGATAAGAAAAACTCTGATCGGTCAACCAGTCTTCCTGAATAAAACAAATATTTGACAAATTACACAAGTCCTTAACATGTTGGACATTGTGCCGCACAGACAGACAATTATAATATGAGATTTTCAGACTGCTTGTCATGACAATTTTTATGTCTACTTAAACTATTATAATTACTGTATATGAATGGCTAGGCAAGAATAACAAATACTATTGCACAGCTCTATGATGAAATAGAATTGTGATCATGCATCTAGTACTTTTTACGCTGATATATATTAGGTTTTGAACCTAAAAGTCAGTGTATGATATTTATGTCTGCCCACAAAAAAGAAGGGAGACAAATTGTTTTGTGCTCTCCGTCCGCCCGTTGCACTTACTTTGTAAACATAATATTTTTTTTTTTTAAATTGTGAGCCAAACAAGACCCATTGTATATGTACATACTTTGACTGACTCCCAAGACCTGATTAGCTGCACGGATAAGCAAATATTCTTTAACATTTTTCAAATTTGGCAGTGATATATATATATATATATATATATATATATATATATATATATATATATATATATATATATATATATATATATATATATATATATGCAGGCCATGCAGCAATTTGTTCATTTTTTCAACATTTCAAAACTTTTTAGTCTTATAGTTTGTTTTAAAAAGATTTACATTTACCATGCAAGCAAGATGTCTTAAAATCTAACGAGTTAACGCAGATCCTATTAGATATATCAATACCTTGTATGATTAGGTCCCTAAAACCGAATTAGGTTCTAGCGACTCTTATTTAATATTTCACTTATTGACACATTTTTGTAGTAATGTTCTATGCACCATTAAGATAAAATCACTGGAGATATATAAATGATATTAAAAAGGTATATGTAATGTACATAATCTGAATAGATTTTCAGGACATTTTCTTTTTAAATCTGTGTTTTACACATATATGAGTTAGACAAGTGAATTTTGATAAGCGTATTTGTATTTATATGCGGATGACTTGACTAGATTTTCAGACTATTATGGCAATTATTTCATTTGTTGTACATTTTAAAACTTTTTTGATTCAGACTTTTTTTTTTACAAACCTTGTTAGCACAATTTAGAAAAAACCACATGAAATTGGCAAATAAAATTTGGGTTACATCTCTCTCTCTCTCTCTCTCTCTCTCTCTCTCTCTCTCTCTCTCTCTCTCTGCTGATAATGACTAAAATTGTAAACAGGAAATGGAATCCATTTGTGGCATTATGTGGTACTAGACATTTTAATATCGTAAAATAGAATCCCTATATTTATAGTAATGATGTTTATCTTTATGAATTGCTCAGCTCTAAGTTAAAAATGGTATATTTTGGTTTAAATTCCCCCTTGTTAAAAATGAAAATTTAATTTCCTAAATCTTTATGAATATAAAATATAATGTCATTCGGGTAAAATATTTAGCACTCTTCATGTACCATGCGTTGAATGTTAGAATAAATAGTGAATAAATATAACACGACTCTTTAAATAGAAATTGGTTTATAATCTTAATGTTTGATATCCAATACATTATTTTCCAAGCGAAGATAGCGCACGAGAAGCCAAGCGAAGATAGCGCACGAGAAGACTAACTGGTTATCTACTGATTATGTTACCCCAAATTTAGCGCAATCCGATCCTTTTATGGTGACTATAGAAAAAATGCTGAAAGAAAGAACATTTGATGATTATATTTTTCATGAGGTTAGCAAGAAAATCAATCGCTCTGGAGCAAGAAAATGTCGACTTTTCAAAGTTAATAACTACAATTTATTTTCAACGCTATTTTAATAGACGGTGATATGTTATATTGAAAGAGCAATCAATTTGAAAATTCTTCAGTGGGTACGATACAAGAGGTATTTAAATATTTCTAAATATTAGTGCGTTGTGCATCAAAGTTCTTTATTAGTGAACAGTACGTCAGTGCATCCCATCAAAGTACTCCCCATGTACCTCTACACACTTTCTCAGTCTGATTATCCAATTACTAAATGCCATTTTGTTGGCATTTTTTTAAATTTGTTTTTATCTTGTTCATACAGAGGAAAACCGCACTTCTAACCGCATGGCGGCTTTTAAATCCTTTGCCCCTCGGCGAATCTTTCATAACGGAATTCAGCCAAAAATCAGTCGGAGCTAAACCTGGGCTGTATGGAGAATGTGGCAAAGTATGGATGCTGTGCGCCTTCAGGAAGTCTGTCACGACGGTGGATTTATGCGCTGGTGCGTTGTCATCTAATTGATGGATGCCTCGGGTACAGATGCGCGGACGGGTGGTTCGGTAATATTCCGCAACTTTTGACAACTGACGGTATAAAAAAAGTCCAGTGACACAAGTAGAGTAGGGCACAGTTACCTGGACTACATGGACTTTTGCATCGAAAAATAAAAAACTGTTGACAGTCCGACTACATGGAGTGATTTGTGGTCTCTGCTGATCCACACGTTATTATTTTCTATGAAGTCGGGTTCAAAAAAGTAAATACATGTTTCATCCCCTGTGGCAATCTCATTCAAACGTCTCTGGTCACTCTTTTCGTATTTGGCGAGTAGCTGTTTGGAGACTTCAACCCGAGTCTGTTTTTGATCAGCCGTCAAAAAATGCGGGACCCATCTTGCAGAAACCTTTCTGAGCTTCAAATGATTCTTCAATATATTAAAAACAGTTGACGAATGAATGCCTGTGATACTAGAAATATCTTCCATTGTGTATCGAGCATCTGTATCAACTGTCCCCTTCACAGCAGCCCTTCCCACTTACCAATCGTAGACAACGGTCTTCCAGAATGTGGGTCATCTTCCATAGATTCGCGACCATCTTTAAAACGACGAAACCACCTCAACATTGTAGGATATGAAAGAGATTTACATCCGTAAACTTTATCCAAGTCTGCATTGATATCAGTTGGAGAGTACCCTAATAGTACCCGGATTTTACAGTATGCTTTTTTGCTCAATAGCACAAGTGTTGTCCTTCTTCGACTTTTTTTAGGTTACTGTCATTTATCTATGCTATGTCACACGCATATATATCTGCAGGTGTCTGGCGTGCTGCACGTGTAATTGCAGATCATTTTATAGAACGTTATTTTGTCTATCAATCGACGTAAAATTTATTGACAGGTTAAAAGAAACAAAAAGGTAAAAAAAAAATAGTCAGGACTTTTCAAATAACCACGTAGAATGACTGTAGTTTATGTGGCTATTATAGAGGTAATCTAGAGACTTCTCTCCACAAGTAGAGTTGGAGAGATAATTCACCCGTACCAGGAAGATGACTTTTTATATTGATCTTAGCAAAATTGGTACACATATGATTTTCATTTATGACGTTTTCTTGTGTTGTTTTTTTCTTGTCATTTTTATAACACTCATTTAAGTGTGCACTTAGGCAATAGAATCGCTAACACTTCCTCATCCTAGTTTACAAGTCATTATGATATCAGGAAGTACTTCTCTATTATCAAAACTTTGAACAATGTGCCATAGTTCGAAAAAGGGAACCATGAATGCGACATATTTCACGTATTAACCTAGAAAACATAAAAAATATATATATATATTAGGTGTGCAATAAAGATTAATTATCTTCTCTGGTGGATCACTTGTATCGATTGCCTTACTACTTTGTACAACGAAACCGTCATATAACAACCGAGTACCGCTGTTTTAGCATTGATGTAAAATATGCAGCCATGAATTCACACACACACACACACACACACACACACACACACACACACACACACACACACACACACACACACACACACAACGGAGATAACTTTCCGCTCTGTTTGGTGTATATTTATAATACTCTCTCACTCTCTCTCTCTATATATATACATACATACATACATACATACATACATACATACATACATACATACATACATACATACATACATACATACATACATACATACATACATACATACATACATACATACATACGTACATACATACATACATACATACATACATACATACATACATACATACATACATACATACATACATGCATGCATACATACACACTCACGCACTTTTGTAATTGCTGTTGAAACATGTCAAAGGATGGCTAAGTTTCTTTTCTCTATTTTATTTTGTTTTGCTTCTTCTTCGAAATGCGGGTAGAATGAGGAATAAATTAAATTATTAGCCTGTACCGAACAAAAGATTCTAAAATCAAAACAGAGACATTTATTTTAAAATCTTGACAGAATTTTTCAAACGGTTTGTATGAAAGGAAATCATTGTAGATACCAAGAAAATGCTGTATTAGATTTTATCTTGTACGTTTTACCTCATGCTAATCTATATACTGGATTTTTTCTTCACTTGTGTTAACCAATGTAAGTTCTGTATGCAGTGTTCACCAATGTAAATTCTGTATACAATGTTCACCGATGTAAATTCTGTATGCAGTGTTCACCAATGTAAATTCTGTATGCAGTGTTCACCAATGTAAATTATGTATGCAATGTCCACCAATCTAAGTTCTGTATCCATGTTCACCAATGTAAGTTCTGTATGCAGTGTTCACCAATGTAAAATCTGTATGCAGTGTTCACCAATGTAAATTCTGTATTTGCTGACTACCCAAAAATTAAAGGAAAAGAGAAATAAACAATATGAATCATTATTTGATCAATTATTTCCTTTAATAATTGAATACCAAATCAAGATGATTTTACATTGCTCAGGCCACAGGGATATGTGGTAGACTTTTTCTTTGAATTCCTATAATGCAGTTTAATATTTACATTTAATCATAATGTGACTACAGATCACATAAATGTATAAAATAATGCACGCGCTTCCAATTCGTTCTTTGTAACAGAAAATTTCCTTTTTAATAATAATAAACAATAAAGTTACTTACCAATTAATGTTTGTAGATGTAACCCTAAAGAAAGCAAGTAAAAAAAAAAAAAAAAACTGAAAAAAAGCGAAACAACACATTAGCACAAGATTCGTCGTGCAACTGACGATGTCGACTAAGTTCGTGTAGAGACATGACCAGACGAGTCCAATGTCAAAGTCGAAGCATGTGGTGCACACACACACACACACACACACACACACACACACACACACACACACACACACACACACACACACATTTACTCTTTCCTTCTGTTTTTCTCTTTCTTTTTTAGACGCTTATTATCTTCTATTTTACGCTATTTCTCTTTCTTTTTTTTTATTCATTCAGTTTTGTGCTCCACCCCCCACCCCACCCCACCCCCAATTTTGCCGCCCTAGGCGACCGCCTCGTTTGCCTAGTGGTTAAAACTGGTCTGATTATTCATAACAAATTGCATATACCCAGATCTGGCTTTATGATCATCAATCTGTATTTCCTCTTTTCAGAGAGTAAGGTTACCATAAAGGAAAAAGAAAAGAATAATGCATTAGTTATATACCATTAACAGAGGTGTACATGAGAGGAATCTCTTAGAAGCACAGCTTCCCTTTGGGGATTCTCATATGAGAACATCATACTTATTAAAAAATAAGGTGCACTCCTGCACAATCATACAATACTTAATTGTTTTAAACATTATTATTATTATTTTCTTTTTTAAAAATAAATAATATTTTATATGTAATATCAAAAATAGCAAACAAGAACACACGACAATGAAGATTTCTACCTTCACGTGTCTTCCAAACTTAGATAATTTGAAAATCAATCTTATTACTAAGACAAAAAAAAGCATGCATTTCCGGCTCATCTAAGCCGACGCCGCTGGGAAATTCCATACCCAGAAGATGTTGTATAAATTCCTCATTTGATATATTGTGAAGGAACATACCAAGACGAATGTCAAAATTATTTATAATATGTGTCCAAAACATTTCTCTTTGTCGCACAGTCCTTTGACAGCAAATACATGCATGGATTATTACATCTGTGCAAGAATAAGTGCAATGTTTTCAAGCTTGTATGGTATTATTTGGTACTGTTATCAGAACGTTTGCAAGGGATGTAATTTATCTGTAACTCTCTTGTTGTCTTTGGAATCTGCCACACAAATTGAGGGTTTTATATAATCATGAACATAATGATTCTTTTGTAGGACATGTCCGTATAGTACAAGTTTATAAAGAGTTCAGTTTCATACTTATGAGTAGTATGTTTTATAATTTGTCTCCATTGTATTTTTCTGCAAATATTTTGGCTGCAATAATTTTTTGTTATAAATTCCTAAATATTATATATTTCTGCAAAAATGCTTTATATATCGGGAATAAAACCTTTCTGTTTTTGTAAAATATTTTCTAGAACGATACAGGTATAATCTGAATAAAAATATTCCTTTAGATGTAACATTTTCTGAAAATGTTACTTTTCCCATAGAGCGTATCAGAGACTAAACTTAAATATACAGTCAGTCATAAGCCTATTGCAAAATTTAAGTGATGTATTTATTTCGGCAACAAGTGAAATACGACACGTGTGTAATGTTGTTACGCTGATTATTCAACAAATAAAATACGGCACATGCATTATATTATGCTGTTACGCTGATTACACAACAAGGGAAATACGGTAATGCGTTATATTATGCTGCTACGCTGATTATACATCAAGTGAAATACGACACATGCGTCATATTATACTGTTACGCTGATTACACAACAAGTGAAATACGACACATGCGTTATTCTGTTACGCTGATCGCATAACAAGTGAAATACGACACATACGTTATATTATGCTGTTACACTGATTATACAACAAGTGAAATACGGCACACACGTTATATTATGCTGTTACGCTGATTACACAACAAGTAAAAAACGGTACATACGTTATAGTATGCTGTTACGCTGATTACACATCAAGTGTAATACGACACATGCGTTATGCTGTTACGTTGATTGCACAAAAAGTGAAATACGACACATACGTTATATTATGCTGTTACACTGATTACACAACAAGTGAAATACGGCACATGCGTTATATTATGCTGTTACACTGATTATACAACAAGTGAAATACGGCAAATACGTTACATTATGCTGTTATGCTGATTACACATCAAGTTAAATACGGCACGTACGTTATATTCTGATGTTACGCTGATTACACAACAAGTGAAAAACGACACATGCGTTATGCTGTTAATTACACAATAAGTGAAATACGACACATATATTATGCTGTTACGCTGATTACACAACAAGTGAAATACGACACATGCGTTATATTATACTGTTACGCTGATTACACAACAATTTATACTTATGAAGGGAATAATAATAATCCAAGAGCGTTTCGTGTTGGTGTAAATACATGGAGAGAAGTAATCAAGGTGTTTCTGTAACTGTGTGAACATAAAGAATACCAAGGATGAATAGTATTTTTTTTTTTTTAAAACAGGGCCAAAAATTAAAACTTGGATCATGAATGTGTCATACATGTATTTAGATTGCTATGATAGCATTTGCAGAATGGAAACAGGAAACCTTTTATGTCAGGTAAAAATAGCATCTTAGAATATTACAAAAGTATCAACGATATTATATAATACCGATAAGTTATTAAACTGCAGATTATCCTATGTAAAAAAAAAAAAAAAAAAAAAAAAAAAAAAAAAAAAAAAAAATATTGTGAGCAAACAGGAAAGGTATGCTTTTATAGAATTTTGTCCGTAGTTACGTTTGATTGTATCTGATTATATCTTTATTTTCTTTACCGTGGATTCAATATCTGCACCGAGCCGCGGTAGCTCAGTTGGTAGAGCGTCGGACTCATAATCCAAGGGTCGCGGAAAAGATACCTGCCCAGGCCAGTCCGGGTAAGTTGCCCCGGTGTGTCCTTGGGAAATACACTTAGCTCTCATTTCCTCGGTATGATATAGCAAATAATGTGTTCAAAGTACCGTTAAAACCAAACAGCAAACAATATCTGCATTATCATGAATGTATTTTCTTAGCTTTACTCTTTATATAAAGAGGTCAAAACATTATATATAAAGGAGCAATACTGTACGTAGGTGTAAGGATACATCTATATATTAATATCAGTTTAAAAAAATTAGTAGAATTCATACCCCCCAAAAATGCGAAGAGAATCTGTAATATAGAATACAATTTTGTAACCTTTTTACATCTGTATCTACATATCTCACACAAAAAGCAAGAAAGATATGAAGTAAAAATAGAGTTTATGGACTGTTTTATGAAACTCGATGGCAGTTTAATACTTCCACACTTAGTCGATATAAGGCGGCGTGTTTCCGTAATCTATGAGAGACCACTCGTTAGCGTTGTCGATAAAAATTAACGCATTAGCATAGTATATAAAATGCCACGCTTTAGCGTAGTCGATAAAAGGCAACGCATTTATTAGCGTTGTCTTTAAAAGGCGACGCGTTAGTGTAGACGGTAAAAGGTTACGCGTTAGCATAGCCGATAAAAGGCGACGCATTAGTATAGTGGGTAAAATGTAACGCGTTTGCGTACTCCATAAAAGGTGACGCGTTAGTGTAGTCGATACTAGGCGACACTTAGTGAAGTTATGGAAGTATTAGGCTGCAGTCGTCATGACGAACTATTTCTATAGCATACGTAATCAAGGCGACGTCTTTTATATCAACAAGATGAGTTATCTGTTGCAATGTGTTGACGTGATTATGTAGACTTGACGACAGATCTACATATTGAAGTTGTGATCTTGTGGTAAGATGTCATTAACACAATACAGTTGTATCAATTTGTCATCATGTCTACATAATTATGTTAACACATTTACAATCGGTAACTCGTCTTGTTCACATAAAGAACGTCGTTATGATCACATTTACTGCATAAATATCTCGTCATGACGATGGCAGATTAAAACTTCCATACATAGTTTGATAAAAGGCGACGTGTTACTGTAGTCTATGAGAGGCAACGAGTTAGCGTAGTCGATAAAAAGCGACGCATTAGCGTTTTAGATAAAAGGCGACGTGTTACTGTAGTCTGTGAGAGGCGACGAGTTAGCGTAGTCGATAAAAAGCGACGCATTAGCGTTTTAGATAAAAGGCGACCAATAGCGTAATGAATAAAAAGCAACGTGTTAGCGTAGTCGATAAAATGTGACGCGTTAACGTAGCTGATAGAAGCCGACACATTAGCGAAGTCGATACAAGGCGACGCGTTAGCGTATTTTATAAAAGACGACGCGTTACCGTTGTCGATAAAACATATCGCGTTAACGTTAGTATAGTCCATAAAAGGCGACTTATTAGCGTAGTTGATAACAGGCGATTAGTCGAATAAGGACATTAGCGTTGTCGTTAAAAGGTGACGCGTTAACGTATGCGATAAAAAAGACGCTTTAGCGTAATCCATAAAAGACGACGCTTTAGCATTGTTGATAAAAGGTGACGCTTTAGCGTAATTGATAAATGGCTACGAGTTAGCGTACACTGATATACGTCAGTAACTCTAAAACACAGTACAGTTATCCCTGTTCTAACATATATTGGAAAATAATATTCCATAGCACCACGTAGTGAGAGTCACAACGTCGCAATTGGCGTCCAAGATTTTGAGTGTGTATAATCGATTATACCACCGGAATGTTTTACGCCCAACATGTCGAGAAGAGAGTTCCATTTGCTGATGTGTTCAAAAAAAAATTAGATTGCGGTGACTAGTCTTTCGTCAAGTATTTGAAGAGAAAACTGGAATGAGAAACGGAAAAGGAGCCCTGACATCATTGTGACTGTAATATGAAGAATAATGCAGTAATTCTTTCGCGTAAAATTTAATACAAATATGCACGTAGACGGGATGTAGTAAAGTCGTCAATCCGAAAAAGCGTATGTCATTGATCACATTAAAATACAAAAATATTACATTGTGACTGTCATATAAGATTGACATGTCCTAAATGTGATTTTACAGAAGAAATTATGGACTATTTATGACCTCAGACGGGATGACAATACATTAAATCTGAGGAAAATAATTAAAAGACGAAGTTACTTGGTGCGAATCCTCTGTAATTATATGCAACTTTATCAGATTGTTGCATGATAAAACACTGGTAGTGATATTGTGTCAATAAGCCACGCTGAAAGTAAATGGTTGTGATTAATTACGGAAAAATTTGTACACCTGTCACCTTATTATTGAGTCGTATATTAAGATATTTACGTCAATTTCTCTTGAAGCCATATTATATATCTTGCTTTCTTATTTTTCTATGTCAGATTGTGTGGTGAACTTTTACAAAACCACCAAGGTTACCATTTTCATTTAAATTTAAATGTGAAAAGTGAAAAATAATCATAAATAATGACGATGAAAAGTAACACCAATAATAATCATAAATAATGACGATGAAAAGTAACACCGATAATAATCATAAATAATGACTATGAAAAGTAACACCGATAATAATCATAAATATTGACGATGACAAGTAACACGGATAATAATCATAAATAATGACGATGAAAAGTAACACGGATAATAATCATAAATAATGACGATGAAATGTAACACGGATAATAATCATAAATAATGACGATGAAAAGTAACAGGGATAATAATCATAAATAATGACGATGAAAAGTAACACGGATAATAATCATAAATGACGATGAAAAGTAACACGGATAATAATTATAAAAAATGACGATGAATAGTAACACCGATAATAATCATAAATAATGACGATGAAAAGTAACACCGATAATAAACATAAATAATGGCGATGAAAAGTAACATCAATAATAATCATAAATAATGACGATGAAAAGTAACAGGGATAATAATCATAAATAATGACGATGAAAAGTAACACGGATAATAATCATAAATGACGATGAAAAGTAACACGGATAATAATTATAAAAAATGACGATGAATAGTAACACCGATAATAATCATAAATAATGACGATGAAAAGTAACACCGATAATAAACATAAATAATGGCGATGAAAAGTAACACCAATAATAATCATAAATAATGACGATGAAAAGTAACACCAATAATAATCATAAATAATGACGATGAAAAGTAACACCGATAATAATCATAAATAATGACGATGAAAAGTAACACCGATAATAATCATAAATAATGACGATGAAAAGTAAGACCGATAATCAGATATGCTTTTCAAAGACCTAAACCTATGCCTGAACTTAAGAATAACTTTTCTAAATTTAATAAAATACATTGACAATGTAGGGATAGGGCAAAAGTTAAAGTATACTGTCCCTGATATAAGACATAAAATATATCATTGTCAATTACAATATACGGCATACATGAAACATTTAGCGTACATGTAGCATGGTAAAAATGTGAAAGTGAATGATAATTACAGTACACGTGATTCCGACAATACTATTTCTTGTTATCTCACCTTTTTATCTAATTCTTAGCCGTTGTGTTGAAACAAAAAGTATTCTATACTGTGAATTCAACAACAAAAACCGTTGCCTATCTATCATTAAAATTACATGTTCTCTTGCTAATAAGAAAACGATTAAATTATAGACTGCTTTGAAGGCTGCAGGCAGGCACGTTTTCTTGGCAAGTATGGCAGTAAATGACTAAAATCTATCACACTAATCATTACAATCTTTGCCTTTTTAACGTTAAGTCGTATATCTACCTACATCCTGCCGCATGATCATTCTCACTCTTAGATCAGACCATCTTCAGTCTATCTCTTTTATTTGACTTCTCTTAAGAAATTGGAGACGACCCCTGTGGTAGTGACCACTTCCCAATATACTTAAGAAGTAATATTCCCAAACCTCGAGTTCTAGGACAGAGATGGAAATTAAACAAGGCAGACTTAGAAACGTTTTATCTCCCTCTGCGAATCAAATTTCACAATTGATCATTCACATAACGTAGTGAATCCACTGCCTATATTTACAACGATACTCGATGATGTTTCTGGGAATACGATACTAAAAACTGTGATTTCTTAACGTGTCAGCAAACCATGGTTTAATGATTCATGCAAAGACGCCACCAGAGAACGAAAAAATGTCTTTCACAATTTAAATGCCAATCCAACAACTGACAATCTGAATAAGTGCCGTATATACTCGCGTATAAACTTATCCATATGCAAACAAAATAGACCCTGATCTGCCGCCGCATAATGCGCCAGCAGATCAGGGTCTATGTCGCTTGTTCGACTGATTAGTCCTTACAAACTGTATAGACCCAGATCTGTCGGCGCATTATGCAACGGCATATCCGGGTCTATGCAGTTTGCAGTTGGTATTGGTTTATACGCGAGTATATACGGTACTGTCAATTTCTGAAACACTTACCTGATACAGCTCTCAATACACTACAACGCATTTTCAATACAATTTGAGAAACTGGAGACTTTCCACCGTCTTGGCGAGAAGCAACAGTGGTACCCTTGCCTCAACCTGCAAAGTACCATACGGACTCTTCCAACTATTGTCCCATATCACTAACAAGCTGTATTTGCAAATGAATGATAAATGACAGACTCCTCTGGTATCTTGAGTTCAAGAAACTACTATCAGACCTTCAATGTGGATTCAGACGCAGAGAAGCGTAATAGATAATCTAGTCAGATATCAAGCATTTATTAGAGAAACTTTCATAAAGAAAGAACATATAGTTGTCATCTTTTTGACTTGGAGAAAACTTATAACACCACACGGAAGTACGGCATAATGAATAACCTATTCAATTTAGGTCTAATGGGCCACCAACGTAACTTTCTATCCAGTTTTTTGAAAGATAGACATTTCAGAGTTAAGGTCGGTACCACTTTTTCCGAAAACTATCCCCCGGATATGGGTGACCTCAGGGCAGCATATCGTCGGTAACCCTATGCAACATCAAACTTAACAACATATTGAAAGTCCTTAATCTAGGAACTGACTGTTCATTATGTGTCGACGACTTTTTGATCTGCTAAACATCAAAGAGTATGCATGCTATTGAAAACGTCAACTACAGACATGCTTAAATAGACTTTAGAAATGGGCAGAAGAAGACTGGTTCAAAAAGTTTCGAAATCTAAAACTGTTTTGCATGCACTTCTGCCTACTACATCCGATTCATGACGACCCCAAACTAAATCTTGACGGTTCTCTTATCCCTATTGTGGAGGATACCAATTTTTAAGATTTATATTTTACAGTAAGCTAACTTTCCTTCCACATATTAGATACCTCAGGGACAAAAAGACCTGGATTTAATACGAGTCTTGGCAAACACAGACTGGAGAGCAGATCAGAAGGTCTTACTCGGTTATATAGGTCTTAAGTAACATCTAACCTTGACCTATGACTCGACTGTGTACGGAGCAGCTTACCTGAAAATGATTGATGGACCTTTTTTGCGGAGCAGTTAGAAGTTTCCCTTCAGAAAGCTGCTATGTTTAGGCAATTAAACTATCAGTTGATCTCAGACAAACGAAAGCGGCTCTTCAGTATACTAGCAACCTATATTCTAATCCAGCCAATCCCGCATATGATGTAGTCTTTAGGTCCAAATATCAACCTTCTATGCTCAGAAATCAAATTTAATTCCACCTTTTGGCATACGAATTCGTCCTCAATGAGAAACAGCAAAAATCAGTGTTGGAAATACTGCAAACTTCTAAGTTCCAAAATCACCACATTGGTTATCAAAACCTCCCAAAATAATATTTGATCA
Source organism: Margaritifera margaritifera (assembly GCA_029931535.1). Classification (NCBI taxonomy): domain Eukaryota; kingdom Metazoa; phylum Mollusca; class Bivalvia; order Unionida; family Margaritiferidae; genus Margaritifera; species Margaritifera margaritifera. Next base: position 182,647 of record JAQPZY010001483.1, on the reverse strand, counting down.
TTGCGAAGTCAAAAATTCTTCAACAAATGCTCTCGTTTTGCAGAGCCTCCGTCATATAGAACAAAATGGCATAGACGAGCTAGCATTGTGCTGATCGCGTAATGGACAGACATACTGGACTCATGAATACCTCCTGAAGAGTGAACCTCAACCGGAATGCATACCCTGTCAGTATCCACGGACAGTGGAACACATTCTCGACAAGTGTATCGACGTCCACCCTGTGAGACAGATTTATTTTTAAAAACTGAATTAAGGAACTTTATGATGATGCATCATCCTAGAAAATCTTGGACATTTTGAGGGAATACGGTTTATGTGTTACAAATTGACCGTATATTTGTAAAGATTTTATATTTTTACCTTAATATTCTATTATATATAGATTTTATATTTTTACCTTAATATTCTATTATATATAGATTTTATATTTTTACCTTAATATTCTATTATATATAGATTTTACAGAATTTTAATGTCTTATCTTGTACTACTTAATGTTTATATTTATTTTTGGAAGGCTTTATCTTCCTAACTTCATTTTTACATTTTTAGGACTTTACTTTCAATTGGAGCCATATAGCCATTATTGCGCTGAAGTGCCGTTAAACGTTAATACATACATACCAATCCTTGTCAAGTAAAATGTCAGATAAACATTCAACAAGTTAGTATCTTTTTTTTCTGGCAATTATTTCTTGTTTGCAGGTGTAAATAAATTGAACCGATTGACAAATTCTCCTAGGCGCAGCATTTCATCATTGCCTTTGGAGGGGATTATAAAGTAAGACAAGGGAAGCGGTTGATAACTTGCTGCAGTCACGTTTAACTGCCACACACTTAAACATGTTAGTACATTTTTTTTCTGGCAATTATTTCCTGTTTGCAGGTGTAAGTAAATTGAACTGACTGACAAATTCTCTTGGACGCAGTATTTCATCATTGCCTTCGGAGGAGATTATAAAGTGAGACAAGGGAAACGATTGATAACTTTGACGCAGTCACGTTTTACTACCATACACTTCAACAGAGAGGTTTCCATCTTGCTACTTTGAGCTCTAATTCACTTCATATCTCCTGAAGTATTTCACGGTTTTGATGATTGTGGCAAGGTAGAGAATTACGTCAACGATGCCGTTAAACGTACGTGACAGAGATTTAATAGCCATACCATATAAAATGTGATCACAACGTATCAACGTTTACAGTGGTTGGGTACTAGCACAGAGAATAGTCACAGAAAATGATTTTTATTTGTGGATCTCACTCCTAGCATGGTGTGGGTAGATATGAATATATGTGTTCTAGACTTTCGACCTACGTCTAATATGTTAAACAAAATGCGATCCTTTGATTACACATACTTGTAATGAGTCAGAAAGAACTTGGTGATTCTACCTCATGTGATTTCATTGTATAATCCAATTAAAACGTCGTCAAATTTATCGAAATTATAAAAATATATTTTTAATCACGTAGAACATGCTACTCGGTGGTGATATGTTCAATTTCTAAAGAAATCGTGCATTGTAAAACAAAGTCAGTATGTTCCCAAACCAAATTTCTCTCCGCATAAGGTTTTGTTACAAATGATTGCGAAAAGGTCAGGTGTTGTTTCGAAACGGCGCTGGTAGCGAACAGTACAAGAATTGCTAAGATTTCAGCCATGATATTCCCGATTACTCAAAAGAGTCTGTTATTCTTTGTTTATTTCCTTACGCAAGTTTCGTCTCCATAAATGTCCACATTTAATCAAATTGTGGATTAACATAGGCAATTGTGGATTAGCATAGGCAAATTTTAAACTTTCTCAAAAGGCCTCAATTACAGAAAATGTCAACTACAGAAAAAAGGTTAATGTCGGTACCCAATATGCATTGCAAAAATAATCTTGAAATTTCTTTAACTTGTGTAAATACTCTAATTATATTGCCATATGCAGTTTAGATATATTCACCTGTAATCTTTTCTGCTCCTGAAATTGATCATTCTCGGGACAGGATGCTTAAATTAAAGTTTAGAAGCATCGAATACGAACCATCCAGTTTGGTTGTCAGTTTAATTCTCGTCGGTTTCGGGGATGCAAGGACATGCAATATTTTCGTCAGGAGATTCTTTAGAAATAGCAACGACATTAGTTTTCCTCCTATGACGTTAACGAAAGTGGCTACTCACTTTTGACCCGGTACTGTACGTCAAATGTGACGTTATAAGTGCGTGAAAAGAGAGTTATTTGTTATTATAAGATTTTATAAGGAATGTGAAGAAAAAAAAAAAAAAAAAAAAAACTAAACAAATTTGTCATAGCATGGATCTGCACTGAAATGTACAGTATTATAACCGAATTACATACGTGCATACAATTGCACAAAAATTCTCACTTGCTGTAGGATATCAGCCTCTTGCTGGATCAACTGTATTTTACTCACGCATTTCCCAAGGAAAATAATACAGTCTTCATCCAATGAAAAAACGTTTCATTCAGCCAGACAACTACATTAGGCTTTGAGGGCTCGTGTACGTATCAACCCCCATCAAAATGTATCTTGTTTTAGCATTAATGTGTAGATGTATTAGCTGATGTTTTATTATTATTATTATTAGTAGTAGTAGTAGTAGTAGTAGTAGCAGTAGTAGTAGTAGTAGTATTTCTTTGTAGCCCTCGTGTCTAATAGTTATAGTAAGTATCTACAACTATCAACATAATAACATTGAATGTTTGCTGTAACATGTGTCAAATGTATTGAACAGGCGTGATCAAAGTGATCTGGATTGTACCATTATACTCTCCCATTCCACGTTCCTAGAGTACTGTAATGGTCAGTATCTTCTTCCTTGCAGAAAATAGTTTTTTTTTATGTTAAAACAATACACATAGCTCGAACAACAGTTGGTCACTCCTTGTTCGTCGTATCAAGATTTAAAGCAATTATCTGTGAGTAGGAGTAATCACATTCTAAATTCAATGACGATGAACAACACGGATCACATATCCAAAAAGAAACGTTTTCCCCATTCAGTCTTTGCACACCCTAATTAAATTTAACTCAACTTTCTTCCCAAGCTAAATATGAATCCCTAGGGGGAGTGTTGACACACACACGCGCGCGCGCGAGAGCGCGAGCCTGCGCGTGTGTGTGTACAGAAATACATAGTTTTACTTCTTTTCTCATTGTTTGGATGTTTTACCAACGCTACATAATTGAAAGTAGAACTGATTGCATTTTACACACATACGTGCAATAAACGCTAGTGAAACAAAGAATCTGTGTTGCTTGCCAAAATATTGGTTGAGTTTATTTGGGTCTCAGACCACTAGTTCATTTTCTCTTCGAGATGAATATTAACGACTGAGAAACAGTGGCGATATCACTTTTATAACTACTTTCTTTTTCCATTTAGGAAGCATATTTGCCCTTATGTGTGTTATTCAGACCTGTATTTCCATATTTAGGCATGTTTCATTTTTCTTCTTCTTCTGTTCTCTCTATCTCTCTCTCTCTCCCTTTATGTCTTTCCCCCACATCAGGATGAACGGATCTTAAAATGTGTCAACTGTACGCCCTCTGGTGTACATTAATGCACTAAATGAGGTGCCATCAAGAAATGCCTAAAAACGAACTCCAAACAGAAAAAAGTAGACTTCTAGTATTATCTTTTTTATAATTAGTTTTCTACACGAATCATAGAAACTGTCAGTGACCGAACTTACATGACGTGTTGCCATGTTTCACTCATACAGGATATTGTATACCTGTAATACTCTACGACAGAGGTACACATATTTTTTTAGAAATAAACCCAAAAAACCTCGTGATTAAATATAGTAATACAATTTTTAAGTAACAATTTTGATTCGCATCATAATTGTGTTTGAAAACGATGGATAAATCAGGCGTTGATTAGTGTTGATTGCAAACCGAAATTAAGTGACAATCGAAAATTGGATACAGCGTCTGCTACTGAGCAAGACTGCAAGCTTGCAAAGGCCACACAAATATTTACGTTTGAATGTGGAAATAAACAAAATGAAGAACAAAAATTGTTACAAGTAAACTCACAATCATTAAAATCTTTTGTTCATCGATATTACGCTCTGAAGTCTGTCAGATGCAACCCTTCTGTTATGTTTCTATTTACCCCACCCAAACAGTATCAATCCGCGCATGAAATGTGTTAACAAAAATCAAAATGTCTTAATTTTTTGTCCAAATACAGTCATTATTTTGACAAAATACACCATTTGAAGCAAGATATGTACAAGCAAAGTTTGTAGAACGTCTTGTCCCAAAATTATTGTAAAATTTAGGAGCTTCATTTTATTAATGTATTAATGCGACTGTTAATCACAGTGACACAGAATGGAGAAAATCCATGCAAATCGACGGCTTTTGCCTTTAAAAATATATAATAAAAAGAAAATCTAAGTTTTGTTTAGTAGATATACGGAAATATTTAAATCGTGAAATGGAAACATTTTGCGTTGTCGCTCGTGGCTTCGCCACTCTTGACAATACAATGTTTCCGCACATCTACTAAAAACGTAGATATCCTCTATTTATCGAACTAACATTTTTTTCTACATTTGTTTGATTCAGCTTGCCTTCTGTTCATGAGTGTTAAGTGACTTACGGTAAATTAGACTGGGCAGGCACAATTTAATATACAGAGGAGCCTGGTTAATCGGGACACCTTCGTTCCCAGTGAATATTTCCGGATTAATGAGTTTTCCGGATAATTGAATCATGTACATTTGTATTTTACGATGTCATCATATCGTATACATATACTGTACATGTACATGTATTTGCTAGCTGTAAATGTACTATATATGCAATAATGGTTGAAATAAATTAATTAATACATCTATTGACTTGTGTTTATTTCACTTTATTATAACATGCACTTGTACATACATATACAGTAAATATAAGTTTAAACAATTAACACATCAAACACATCACACTATGTACATGTACATCTATGTACTGTACATACATTTATTATGTCAATTTCCTGAAGAAATCTGTGACCTTTGTTTGCCTGCTGGCCGGTATCTATACTCGTCTAAGCTTGCTTGATGGTGTCGCCATAATAATATAAAAAGTACAACGAATACAAACTGATATCTCGCAGTTAAATGCGTTATGGTAAACTAATAAACTGCAGTCATTTTTATAAGTTGTATTTTACAACTGTTATAGCATCTAATGAGCCGATAATTGACGCCCCCCTTTATTCTGAAATGAAGCCCTGTCCACAGCTTAAGTCAATCAACATTATTTATTCAGCCATCAACAAACTGTGATTGTTACATACAATTGGTAAACAGCAAAGAGACTTAATGACACTTAATTTATTAACCATATGTTACGTCAAAAAGTGTGGACGATTTGATCCCAGTGTGTTTATTTAATTATTAACGTTGTTTATACAATCGCTGGTTATAATACGGTCACGCAACCTGAAGTTTTTTCCCCCACATATGATCACGTGATCAATTTATAACTTTAACGTGCCACTAGAATTTGACCAATCAGAGATTGATACATTTACACACGTCCAAATTTGCGTAGGTGAATCGGTGTTATCCGACTAACTGTATTTTCATATATGATTTTTTCCGGATTATCGAGGCAAGTTTTATAGTAATTTTACACTTTGGTCCCAGATTTTAATTTCCGGATCCGGAACGCGGATTTCTTGATTAACGGAGCAAATTAACGTTTAGGAAATCTGTTCCCGTTGAACTCTGTCCGGAAAGCGAGATTTCCGGATAAACGGAGTCCGGATTAACGAGGCTCGTCTGTACACACACACCCACACATCCACAGGTTATAACTGCTTGCTATCAATGTAGCTGAGTTAATAGGTGTGTATGCTCCAGGGCCAATTGGCTTATTGCAATAATACTGTTGATTTTCACATCTTACACCTAGCATGCATACAAATGTGCCCGATTGTAAGGTTCAAAGCATGGTTAAAGGAACGTAATAGGGATATCATATCAATTTTCAGACACCTTTAATCCTCAATCTCTCAATCTATATAATACCCTTAATAATCAATCTATGGGTTACCCTTAATCCTCAATCTCTCAATCTATAGGTTACCCTTAATCCTCAATCTCTCAATATATATGTTACCCTTAATCCGCAGCCCCTCATTCATAGGATACCCTTAATCCTCAATGTCTCAATCTATATGATACCCGTAATCCTCCATCTCTTAATCTATAGGATACCTTTAATCCTCAATTTTCCAATCTAAAGAATACCCTAATCCTAAAGTTACCAATTCATAAGATACCCTTAATCCTCAATCTCCCAATCTATAGGCTACCCTTAATCCTCAATGTCGCAATCTATAGGATAACCTAATCCTCAACGTCTCAATCTATAGGATACCCTAAATCCTCCATCTTTCAATCTATAGGTTACCCTTAATCCCCAATTTCCCAATTCATAGGCTACCTTAATCCTCAATCTCCCAATCTATAGTTTTGTATATCATATGTCAAAGTTAGACATTTTGGCAAAGTTTATAAGATATGTTTATAAGTTTATAAGATATTTTTAAGTTTATGTATAAGTTTTATATATGAGTTTATAAAATATGTCAAAGTAATACATTATCAAAGTTTATATTATATTATTCAAGTGCTTTATTTATAGTTATATGTGTGCGTTTGTGTATGTAAGTGTTGGTGAGAAAGAGGGGGGTGGGGGGTTGAATTAGAATACTAACCATGGCTGTGGCTATTAATTTTCGGGATATGAACGATTGATCTTTTTTTTCTCAAAAACAAATATTAGAATGCTCACTGGAAACTCTATAAAACATCTGCTATAGGGATGACTTTAACCCGGATTTGTCATTTTCCCACTGTAATAGGATTACCTTACAGAAACAATCCCAAAATACGATACTGCATCAAACACAATCGTAATCTGATTATCAATAATTTAATGAAGACTAAAGTATTTTAGAAGAACAAGAAAAATATATAATATGAGATCTCCATATGTCCAATCCCTTGATGCCCGTTCCTTTGTAAAGAGGTTGTAACGCGAGGTATCGATTACAAATTATTCATAGTTTTTGCTTGCGTCTCTTTAATTATTTATTAATAATGAAATTTTGAGTAAAATGCACGACATCGTGCAGAAAGGTTATATAGGATGGTCTAGTAAAGCAATCCGTGTGACGTCAATGTCAGATCGTCTGAAACGAGTAACAGACTTTCCTTTTGTGACAGGTTTATTAGATATTCAAGAAAACTGGAAAATTATTGTTATTTCATTTGGTGTCCATATCCGGTGACTTAGATCTGAAAAGAATGCTGAAGGCTTTGCTAAGGTAACATGAAGAAAATGCATAAAAAAAAAAAATGACTGCGAACATTCCACGTCCACTAGCACGAGCCTGTTGCATAGGTACTTGCACGAGCAACAGTATTGATAGTTTTTACTTTTACCAAAATATGTATATTGTTACTTGGAAGATAATTTCAGTAGTATTTTTCATAACAGTATAGTAAACTACCATTATTGTGATCTAATATAAATGTGACTCAAACAGTTCATACACAATGAACGACAAAATAGCCAGTACGGATGCCATTCAGAGCACAAATAGCCAGTACGGTGACCATTCAGATCAAAATAGCCAGTACGGTTGCGATTCAGATCAAAAATAGTCAGTACGGTTGCCATAACGACTAAATAGCCAGTACGGTTGCAATTTAGATCAAAAATAGCCAGTACGGTTGCCATTCAGAGCAAAATAGCCAGTACAGTTGCCATTCAGATTAAAAATAGCCAGTACGGTTGCCATAACGACAAAATAGCCAGTACGGTTGCCATTCAGATCAAAACTAGCCAGTACGGTTGCCATTTAGATCAAAACTAGCCAGTACGGTTGCCATTTAGATCAAAACTAGCCAGTACGGTTGCCATTTAGATCAAAATAGCCAGTACGGTTGCCATTTAGATCAAAACTAGCCAGTACGGTTGCCATTTAGATCAAAAATAGCCAGTACGGTTGCCATTCAGATCAAAAATAGCCAGTACGGTTGCCATTCAGATCAAATATTGAAGTAGATGAGTATCTATGTTATTACTGTCCAATGCAATCTCGTAATTTAGCGGAAACGATTGATCATAGCATAATCTTTCATGCCCACTCTGAGTGAGTTCATAATCAAAATCAAACGCACGACCAAAAGCCCAAATAAAAACAAAGAATTTCAAAATATTTCCCGACCAACTGACATACTTTTGACATTAAAAGATCACGGCTTCAGTACTATATTGCACCCATTCTGCCCAGCAAAAATATAAAATGGCAGTCTACGCCAAAAATGCATGATTTTTGGTATCAGTGGCATCCGATTTGTCTCCGTCTGATGAAATGGTCCGCGAACAATTTCAAAACATGTTTTTGGAAGACCTGTAGTATGTCAGGCATACCCATCATCGTCAATTTTAATAAACTCATGGCACAAAAGAATCTTCCACTTGCAAACATTGCATTTCTTAGAATGGTACTCTCTTGATGACACTCGTCAAAAGAGTTATTCGCTCGAGGTGAAAAGCTCTGGAGAGTAGGCTTGAAACTGCTCAAGAGTTAATTCTTGCGGTATATGAATCACATGAAAAACAAAGGACAAGAAGCTATAGGAAGCATCATTCCTTTGGAATCGGTGATAAATTTGTCCGTACCAGAGTGAAATTGCCTCTAAGGTATTGAGATTTCAGATACCTTGAAATACATTGAACCCAGCATTCTACAAGGAACTACCAGAATTTTATATGAAGACGACTAGTTTCAAACCCAGACATACAAAATTTGTTCTGATAGGAAAAAATTAAACGCGTGCTTAGAGGGACACAAACATGGAGATGCTAACTTTTGAGGCTACGAATATCGACCATTTTTATAAGTGCAGGAAAAGAGGCTGCAAGATGATCTGGAATAAAGACGTTGGAAAATACAATTTTACAACTAGAAATGAGAGAAATTGTAGACATAGCTGATGTATCTTAAATGGTCAAAGAAATTATTATCAATCAAGCGAAAACAGTCATTTAAAAACTTAGGAGCAGACTGAAAGATTTGCGTGGTGTAAAGCAAACGAAGGAAATAATATTGGAAAAAAATTAAAAATACTTGTAATGACGGTTAAATATTCATATGCAATCAGTGCCATAGAGACATACGTTTATAGGATTTACATTTGCATAGGGCAAATTTTGAAGCTGGTAGACAAGTAAGGATATGCTCTTGCTATTAATAATGGCGTTCCAACCTTGAACTGTGTGGGAACAGTGTGAATTGCGTGAGCAAGAAAACGATGTGTGGTTGGCTGGAATAGACAGGCATTCAATCCAAAGATCTGAACTGAAAACAGTAGATACAAGTATATAAAACATAGAACAGAAACATGGAAAACAGTACGCAGTTACGCGAGAGTAACATGAAGTACGTCTTACAACGCTTTAGGTTTCGGTGGTCTAAAGAAACAGCGACATCATTTTGAATATGTTTCAAGTCAAAGGATTAATCGGAACCATAACAAACCTAACACGCAAAAGTCATAGGAAATGCATTTAATGACACGCAAACGTCTTAAGAAATACATTTAATGACACGCAAAAGTCATGATAAATGCATTTAATGACCGGTAAAAGTCATAACAAATGCATTTAATGACACACAAAAGTCATAACAAATGTATTTAATGTGCAATGGATATATGTTCCCAAGATTTATTTCCATTCGAAAGACTAAAATTACATTTCATTACAACACTCACCAACGGTTGGGTCATATCACGTGTTTCCCGAGTCACTGGATGTTATGTCCATATTTATTCTCCTATAAAATTTAGATAGAGAGATAAGTAGATAGATACATAGATAGATGGACGGATGGATGAATACATATATGGATGGATGGACACATACATACATACATACATACATACATACATACATACATACATACATACATACATACATACATACATGTGTGCTTGAGTGTGTGTTAGTTCAGTAAAAACGGATTATCCAGGCTTCAATGATTTGGACTTTCAATTGATGGTAACGTGTCCATCGATCCAACTACTTCATATATAATCCAGTATTTGTACCCGGGTCTGAATTAGTCATGCATCTAGAAAGTCAATATTTTGCGACAAATTGTTAGATACTTTTGAAAATCGCTTCTTAATCATTATATATTTATAGTTGAAAGCTATGAGAATTAAACGAAGTATTATTTTCTGTTCTGCGTATTATATAGGTCCTCAAACACCATACATTTATCTACAGAGTAGCATCACAGACATATATATCGCCAAGCAAAAAAAGAACAAAATATATATAAATTAAATTACCAATAAAACTTTAATCGAACAAGAATCAAAGATCAAATGCTTTCTGGGAACTTTTGATCATGACGAGCGATTAGACAATAATATCCCAAATACATGTACACATTACTGTTATTTACAAGCAAGTGTCCATACAGAACGAAAATTCTGACGAAATGGAATCAAGTATTTCATACTCAAAAGTAACAGATTGATATGTCATTTACGGTGTTTTGCTGGTAAATATGATCTATTTTGTACCAATATAATCAAATGTCTATAGAAAATATATGCAAAAATAAACATAAAAATGCCAGAGAATATTACCAGGTTTCAACTCACTTGCTGATCTGACACAGCGGTTATCGAACAAAAATATTCAAAATACATATCCAATTTCTTTGCTCTGGTTTTCATCGTTGGTTCCGTAAATTCAGAATTATTTCATCAAAAGGGAGAATAATAACAAAAATTATATCATGGCATGAAAAGATGTTCAAACTTACCCGCTTCCAAATACGAGAGTTACAAGCAAGTAACTTAACGCAGCTACAAAGAATCGCAACTTTCAGAAAGTTGAGAGAACTATACAGATTTATTCATACACAGTGGTATAACAGCCAACAAAGGCGACATATGAAAATAGATTGTGTGTCTGTAATATATATATATATATATATATATATATATATATATATATATATATATATATATATATATATATATATATATATATATATATATATATATATATATATATATTCAGGAAAAAGAAAACATACCGGACGGTGTTTTGTTTCAGAAAAAGAAAATTTCAGTTTCTCTGCAGGAAAATGTATCGAATTGTGGGTAAGGTTTCTTTTTTTTTTTTTTTAATCAAAATAAAGCTGCATTTACTAGTAATTACAAACTAATTGTCAGCTTGACATTATGACAGACAACGATTTTGTGGCGCTCTTTGTGAAGTATAATTTTAATAAAGCCTTGTACACAAAGTTTAAATCAGAGTCAAGATAAAGATTTCCATACCGAGCTGTCCGATGAATTAGCATGTTACATGAGATAGGGTGATGTTATTACTTCATACGAACGGACAAGATAGTCAGCGCGGTACATGGAACTTTTCGACTAATGAACATTGAAAAGTTGAAAATTAGATAGAAGATATTTCTTAGATATGGGTCAGTGTTCTCCACAGGGCCATACTCCACCGTTTCAGCCCGCAATGCTTTTGAACCCGCCGATATGCTATGTACCAGTGCCGATATACTTTTATGTTTTCCGCTTTCGTTTAAAAAGTATTCTGCTAAAACAACATTGTTTCACCTGTGTGCTGTTCGTACTTCGAATTCGAAGATGACCATGACATTACTCACTGGTTTGGTTCCTGTGAGTAAGTGAGTGGCTGATCAGGCCAATTTGTGCTCTAAACTGTCTGTGGCACACTGGACGGGAGGTGCCACTTGGGGTTGCTTGATCAATAGAGGACGTGCTGCAGTTCCGAGATTTATGCTGCTCGAGCTTCTGCACTGCCTCTGCAATTATCCTCAGCTCATAGTCTGTAGCTCCAGTATGGATGAGACTACGCCAGGTGGAACAATCCTGTGCGATCCTGTGCGAGATCTTCCCAAGACTGAGGATCAATGTTGTAGCAGTTTGAGGATGACCTGAGGAAGTTTTTGAAGCGTTTCTTCTGACCTCCGTGAGTTTGCTTTCCCTCTTTCAGCTCACCGTAGAAGATAGTTGGTAGTTGGTCGTCTGACATCATGGTGACGTGTCCTACCCATCTCATCTGTGATTTCATCAGCAGAGTGTGGATACTCAGTGCCTGGGACCTTGTCCTGCCATCTTATCCTCTTCAGTTTCCTCAGGCAGCCCATGGAAAATAGTTGAGCAGTTTTGTTTGCAGACTGATGCATCTGTGCTGCCACAAATTTGCACGTAGTCTGCCAAATGCCACACTTGCTTTAGCAATGCTGGCGTTGGTTTCGTCATCGATGTGGACTGCACGTGACAGTGTACTGCCGAGATAGGTGAAATTGTCAACTGCCTGGAGGGTTTGGCCATTCACTGTGATAGAAGGCTCTAAGTAAGGCCTTCCTGTTGCAGGTTGGTACATCACCTCTGATATGCACCATACTTTTATGTTTTCCGCTTTCGCTTAAAAAGTATCCTGCTAAATAAACATTCTTTCACCTGTGTGTTGTTCGTACTTTGAATTCGAAGATGACCATGACATTACTCACTTACCTACCATCAATCAGTTGATACTGATTGTGAAAACGAACTTGTCACAGGCTCAAGAGAAATGTCCCATACTATGTTGCATGTCAGACTCAGATTTGGCATTCAGGGAACAGTTCTCAGCAAATAGGAGATCACAGACAGTCACTTCCTGTAACTTCGCTTTTACCTGTAGTTTCTCAGATTAAAAAGCTTGCCATCAGTCCGGTTTCTGATGTCGATTCCACTGTCATTGTCACGGAAGGCATCTGTAATCATAGCAGAGAACATTATACTAAAAAGAGGGTTGTGGTAATCACGCAGCCTTGCTTTACTCCATTGGTGCCTGGTAATGGTTCAGATGATATAATGCAATTAGAAACATTACGAAGAATTTCTCTGAGCAATCAAATTTTGCCATTATCTTACAAAGGCCCCCGTGACTGACTGTGCCAAAGGCTTTTGTCAGGTCAATGAATTTCGTGTACAGGTCGGACTTCTGTTCCTGGCATTTCTCCTGAAGTTGACGAACAAACACCATGTCTGTTGTCCCTCGTCCTTTCCTGAAGCCACACTGACTCTCAGGCAGGAGTCTTTGATCGATGTGATGCACACGGCAATTTAGAAGAATTCTGGCGGTGATTTTACCGGCTATTGACAGCAGAGAGATGCCCCGATTGTTGTCGCAGGATTGTCTGTTGCCTTTCCGCTTGTACAAGTGGACGATGGATAGATCCTTGTACTCCTGGAGTATAGTTCCTTGAGTCCACATTGACTGGAAGAGTTCAGTCAGTTTCTGTGCCATGTTCGATCCTCCGGCCTTGTATACTTCTGCTGGTATAGCATATGCTCCAGGTTCTTTGCCATTTGACAGATGGTCAATTTCTTTCTCAGTTTCAGTCAGCGTTGGATGATCAGCAATAGATATGTTGATTTCCACTTGGGGCAGTCGATCAATTGCCTCCTCATTGATAGATGATTTTCGATTGAGGATGTTGTTGAAGTTTTCTGGCCATCTTTGTAGTGTAATTGCTTTGTCGGTGAACAGTGTGGTGCCGTCAGCACTGAGTATTGGAGAGATTCCTGATGACTATGGCTCGGAGATTGTCTTCAATGCATCATAGACGTTCTTCATGGCATTCCTGTATGCGTAGGACTGAATTTCATCTGCCTTGTTGCTCAGCAATTAGTCTTTCTTGCCACTCTCTGAGTTTGCATTGGACGGTCCTCTTGATGTTGTTGAAGGCTGCCTTCTAAGATGATGACGTGCTGTCTTGTAAACAGGCCTTTTGGAGCCAATGTTTCTCGTTCAGTAGTCAGCAGCATCGTTCTCATCCAACTAATCTTGATGTTTACGTGTGGTGATACCGAGGGTTTTGGATGCATCATAGTACACAGTGTCCCTGAAGGATGACTAGTTTTCCTCGACGTTCTCGGGGTTAGCATCAATTGTTTCTAGTTGGCTGCACAGTTCTTTGACAAATACCTGTTTTACATTCTCCTGTTTCAATTTGGAGATATTGAGCTTTTTGGGCGCCTTGTGGTCGTCGGCTAGGCTGAATCTGAATATTGAGCTTGAAGACTATGAGCCTATGGTCAATCCACCATTCTGCACTTCTCATGGCCTTCGTCACTCGTACATCGTGCCTGTCTCTTCTCCTGACGACGATGTAGTCAATGAGATGCCAGAGCTTCGAGCGCGGGTGCATCCAAGACGTCTTGTTGCGATTTAGCAGGCGAAAGACTGTGTCTGTGATTAGGAGGTCATGTTCAGCGCATTTCGTCAATAGGAGGAGTTCGTTATTGTTACATTTGCCAAAGCCATTTTTGCCGATCACATCTGGCTATGTTTGGTGATCTGTGACAACTCTAGCATGGAAGTCACCAAGGATGATGAGCTTGTCTGCCTTCGGTACTTCTGCAATAGGAGACTCCAGGTCTTCATAAAATTTGTCCTCGATCGCGGGTGCATAGGCGCTGATGATAACTGCATGTCTTTTTCCAGACAGTGTAAATCTCATTTGCATTTGTCTGTCATTCACGCCATTGTGCGATGTGTGAGCTTGCTGACTAGCTGTGATTTGAATGCAAAACGAACACCAGCTTCACGTTGCTTTTCTTTTTTTTTCGGCCACTGCAGAAGAAGATGTAACCAGCTCATATTTCGGTGAGTTGTCCTTCCTCAGCTAGGCGAGTTTCACTCAGAACCGCTATCTGGATGTTGAATCTGGCAAGTTCTCTATCAACTAGAGCTGTTTTTTCTCTCTGGTCGATCTGCTGATGTACTGTCCATTAGTGTGCGTAAATTTCATGCACCGATGGTGATTGGAGTCGCCTTTGTCGTCTTGTTAGGTTTTCGACCACTAAGGTGGGATCATCATCAGCTGCGGTATGCTGACCAGGGTTAAGGTGAAGCAGGCATGCTACGGAGGTGAGCAGTGTGATACTAAGTAGGGCTGCTCAGTTGTCCAAGGGGCTGCCGAGTTCCACTGCTGCTTCGGTCCAGTGAAAGGCGACCTTATGCCATGTGCCGCATGTGTGCAAACATCTGCATCTACAATACCCAGTATATCTACACCAGATGCTTTGCCGCTCGGCCATCGTTATGGTGGTTTCTGTTGGGGTGGGTGGGATGAATGTCATGACTTGTGCCTGAGTTGGATTTAAGTGAGGGAAGGTTGCGCGTAGTAAACCCTCACTCCCTCGTCCAGGCATGTCTGAATCCAGCGGCACGACTGTGTCGAAACGTCTGGTGGCTAGTCCAGATGCAGTGAACGGCCATCAAGTCCGACTACACCTGAGCCGATGCCCTGCGTTGTCCACGCAGGTCTTTCCATCTGCCTTCATAGCTGGAGGGATGAGAATATCTGATCGGCCTCCTGATCCACCAGAGAGGACTTTCCAGAGGGAAACAGGTGTAGCTTACCGCTTCTTGAGTATGTAATTAAGATAATCATGGATAACTACGCACTCGCCTATCCGTTATATTTTGTACCTGGCTTGATCCCACTGCCTGTGCGCGACCATTCATGCTGGTTTAGTCTTTGCACAGACATATTCACTTGATTGACCTGCGATGATGGAGTCTACTGATTGGTTATATTTCAGTCGTTTTCATTACCAGCTCAGTAGGTATGGCGCATATTACGTTTCAAGTTAGTAAAATCCTTATTACTCATGCAGTAAAATGGAAACACCACCGTCAAAAAGAACGTAAAGTTACCCAGCGCCCGGCAAGATCCATGCTGACCTGGCTAAGTAGATCAGCTGCCGAGTTTGCGGATCCAGATTCAGATAGCGGGATTTCTCCCATGAAGGAGAAGAAAGAGTCTAAGAAATGAAAGTAATGGAAAAGTTCAACACTGAATGGACGATATCCTATCCTTGGATGGAAATTGTTGGATCAGATGGTAAAGTCTTCCATATTGCTAACTTCTGATTTAGATCTACTTAGCAACGAGGTGAAGGGGGCGGGTAGGGGTGTGTGGGTGTGGGTGTGTACGGGATGGAATCGCGTACAATTCCTACGAACGAGACGTTAATTTACGATCAGTCAGTAAACATTGCTTGATCAATATTCATGTATAATTTACCTGTTATGTTATTGGTATTACTTCACATTTTGTGTCTACACCATACCATTTATATTTGGATGTTAAGATCAAAATAGTGGCTCTTTGACTGAAAATAGTAGATTTAGTTGAGAATTGTTTATGTTGTTCCGGGATCTTTTGTTATTGTCATTTTTACTAGGAAATGATTCTTTACTATTACAGTTATCACTCTTTTACTGGTATATAGGAACCTGACTAATTATCATCATGCATTATGCTACAGCAGATATATGTAAGCTTACAGTTGAGATGACACAAAGGCTCATCTACCTTATAAAGTAGAAGTGATGACCATTTTCCAACCTATTTGTATATTTTTATGAATCAATGTTGAGGTGTAGTAGTGAGGACCATTTTTTTCAACCTATTTGTATATTTTTATGAATCAATGTTGAGGTGTAGTAGTGAAGACCATTTTTTCAACCTATTTGTATATTGTTATGAATCAATTTTGAGGTGTAGTAGTGAAGACCATTTTTCCAACCTATTTGTATATTTTTATGAATCAATTTTGAGGTGTAGTAGTAAAGACCATTTTTTCAACCTATTTGAATATTTTTATGAATCAATGTTGAGGTGTAGTAGTGAAGACCATTTTTTCAACCTATTTGTATATTTTTATGAATCAATGTTGAGGTGTAGTAGTGAAGACTATTTTTTTCAATCTATTTGTATATTTTTATGAATCAATGTTAAGGTGGATGTAGGATAATATTCTGTAAAGTTTGATACTTACATACAACAGAGTAACATTGGAAATGTTTTAAATTCGACTCTTAAATTCCTAGCACAAGGCGTTTGTCTCACTTGTCCAAGCAGAGGCGGGATTTCCGATCAGCCCGTTTCATTACCGACAATAAAATCACAAGTCTTTGTTTTTCTGGGCATTCTATGCATGTAAAGCAAACTACTTAAGACAAGGCTATAACATTGTTAATCTATTACTAAAAATCTCATGCATTTAATCCCATTTATATTGTATGCATTAGTTGTGGTTTTCCTCGACACAGTCAAGAAAGATTAAAGTTTGGATAAAATTGTCGATAACAAGCCTTCACCTTAACAGTTCCATGCAATAATGATGTACTGTCCGATTTTCAGTAAAGCATTGTTTCCTCCCACAGACAACTGGTGCACCAGCAGAGTTACATATATGTTGTTTAGGTACTGGTTTTTAATGCTAACGCAAGTGTTGTGCCCATGCACAGTTTACATTTGCTACAGACTTGACCAAGTGAATTCCATAGAAGCGATGGATATGCAATTGTGTATCACTGCTCAAGAGGTGAAATAGGTATCAATGGATGAGTTCTGACTCACATTATATGCCTAGCACCAGTGTGAAATATGTGAGATGGTGGTGTAAAAATGGGAATTCTTGTGTCTTCAGCTGTTTATGATGCATGTACAGTGAACTTGATGCTTACCAGGAAGCAATTTAACTGAGCTGTTCGTGGGTTTCTGCTAATTTTTGAGGCTTTTTTGAGCTGTTGCTCCAAGCACTCATGCAGCGGTAAGCAAGAACCGAACACACAGAAAACATTATTCTGTATAGTTTCCCCAAATATTTCGGGTTTCCAAGCTGCCATAGCGAAAGAAAAGTCTGATACACTGACTGTGACTAGAAAATTCCATGATGAATCGTTACGGTACATTTCATTACTCTTTACAATTCTTTCAAAAACAGATTCGTGCACAATAACCCAGTAGTGGAACCTGGTTTTACAAGTTATCCAGATACTGCGCAAAGCACCAGAGCTTAACGCGAGTGCATCTGTGCATCTTGGGGCTGTATATGAACAGTTAGTATAAATATGTTGCTATTTATTTTTGTCACAAATCACTCAAATTATTCTGGCTGGACATAGTGTTAATTACCAAATCACTCAAAGTATTCCGGCTGGACATAGTGTTACTAAATAACTCAAAGTATTCTGGCTGGTTATAGTGTTTCTTGCCAAATCACTCAGAGTATTCTGGTTGGACATAGCGTTACTTGACAAATTGCTCAAAGTAGTCTGGTCGGACATAGTGTTTCTTGCCTAATCACTCAAAGTATTCTGGCTGGACATAGTGTTGCTTGCCAAATCACTCAAAGTATTCTGGCTGGACATAATGTTTTTTGCCGGATATGTTGAACTTGCTACAGGAGATTGTAAAAAATTATCATTTGATGCCGGCCATTTTGCGATTAGACAGAAACCGGGAAAGTTACATGATGTCTGATCAAATATGGGAAAAGATAATGCTACTTAGTATTGTGATGAATGTCAAAGATAGTAGAGGTATCACAGGTCTCGCCCCAAATAATTCAGCCCTTGTAAAGTCATCTCCAACCAGACGTGTGATGGGAGAAAACATATTTCCAAAGCGATTGTGCTCTGGCTCAAAAAAAAATGAGAAATCACATGAAGAAAAAAAAAAAAAATGCGCCAGCCACCAGACAGTGAAAAACATTTGACAGCTTTGCTTTCGCATTTAAAAGGGACGACGACAGACCAATTAGATGCAGATTTGCACCCAGAAATATTAGTTAACATATGTAAATGTACGATTACCACCTCTGTAGTACAGTAAGCTTGACTTCGGCTAAGGACACTTGTGAGAGGAAGTTAGAACTGTTTACGGACAGCTGTTTGTTTTTTAAACAAAAATCAAATTTCTATTCGGCGATCCATAAAGCAGCTCTAAATGCATTCACAGACATGTTAGAGGAAACACAAATCAGTTTCTGGGGAGGCAAAACAAATGTAAATGTTAACATCAGTTCCAGTTTATGATCCTACGTGTCACAATACTTATCAAAGGCAGCGGTGGTGTAGTCGTTGAGATTGTACTAAGTAATCTCGTGGGATCTATGCGAACCGCTCTCTCTCTCTCTCTCTCTCTCTCTCTCTCTCTCTCTCTCTCTCTCTCTCATAAAGACGAGCCCACTGACGAAAACAACAAAGGTAAAATTAAGTCACAAGCTGGAGGAGTAATTCAGTTTCTATAAGAAATGCAATGGCTGCAGTAAAATAAAAACAGAATGGAACAAGTGACAGCTCTTTCGATGTGCATACTGATGACTAAATGAAGAATCTAACGCAGGGTTTGAATTTACTAACACTGTTATCGACGTCTGAACTGTTTGATATGATGAAACAAAATCCTTTCTTAAGACACTATGATGCATGGGTGAATATTTCAATAATGTGTCCTAATTTGGTTGATATAATGACGACGCAGTCATTGCGGCCGCCAGAAAATTCATTATAGCACTCTATGATCCAAAGTGTAAGATCAAAGGAGGGTACTAAAGTCTGCATACATTAGAAGTGAAGATGGCTAAATCTTTGTCTGATAAAGATTGGACCTTATGAAGACAGCTTTCTACAACCGGTACAATGAGCGACATGGCTGAGGAAGATTCGGATTAATGCTTTTATTGCATATATTGATCTAGACTGGCTATTGGAATATGGATGGAGGTCGAAGGTTCGCACTAATTTCCTGTCTATTATGAAGATTGCTGGTGACATAAGTCCTTGAGAAGCTTATGTAAAGATATAGAAATTGAAAGTGACAAAGTTTGCTTTCTTCTCTACGCGGACGATATTGTTCTGCTTTCTGGTAACGAAACTGATATGAAATATAGGTTAAATATAGTATGAATGGTGTTGTATGTGGAGACTTGTTCTCAATGAATGTTAAATATAGTATTAGACTGGTGTTGTAATGGGAAACTTGTTATCAATGAATGTTAAATATAGTATATGAATGATGTTGTAAATGGAGACTTGTTGTCAATGAATTTAAATATAGTATATGGATGGTGTTGTTAGTGAAGACTTGTTGTCAATGTATGTTAAATATGGTATGTGAATGGTGTTGTACGTGGAGACTTGTTGTCAATGTATGTTAAATATGGTATGTTAATAGTGTTGTAAGTGGAGACTTGTTGTCAACGAATCAAAATTAAAGGTGATGCATTTTCGTGACTTTTTGCTTGAAGTGGGTAATCGTACACTGATAATACAAGTACCTATGAATTGTTTTGTTTAAAGTGGGTTATCGTAACACTGACTGCACTGATACTACAAGTACCTATGAATTGCTTTGTTTAAAGTGGGTAATCGTAACATTGACTACACTGATAATACAAGTACCTATGAATTATTTTGTTTAAAGTGGGTAATCGTAACATTGACTACACTGATAATACAAGTACCTATGAATTGTTTTGTTTAAAGTGGGTTATCGTAACATTTACTGCACAAATACTACAAGTACCTATGAATTTTTTGAATGGAATTTTGGATTTCACTTGTACAGAAGATATTGTTGCAAAATGAGATGGCATGGTACTCGGAGCAATTATATTCAAAATTATATTCATATAAAGACTTTGGATATATCAATCGTTTAATAGCTGTGTTGTGCCTTTTTTAGACTACTGTTCAGCATTATGGGCTTTTAAAGTGTTCAATTGTAATGATATGGTCCAAAATCGGGCGATACCGTAGTTTTAGGTGTCCACAGATTTGCACCGAATTTAACAAATAATGGTGATGTCCACTGGATAATATCAAATCACAGACGGTGGATAAATATGATAACATATTGGAATCGCCTTGTTTCTATTGACAATGATAGACACACTAAAAAGATAATTATATATAATTGTTATGCATTAAAGTCAAAGTAGTCAAATGGTATGAAATATGTTTTTTAATGTTCGAAATATGGATGAAACATTTGAAACTTTCTTAATTGGTGACGTACGGTCTTTCAGACAAAAGCTTTATAAATATTATGCAAATACATGGACTGAAAAAGTAGAAATAACTCTACAACTGATAACATATGCGAGTTTGAAAAAGACGTACTGTCTTGAATCATATGTACCTATGAAGTTAAATAGACACGAACGCTACTCTTTACCACAATTTAGGAGTGGTACTCTCCCTATAAGAATTTAAACTGGAAGGTACCGTAAGAAAAAAGGATGAAGACAGAGTTTATACAATGTGTAATGATAATGTCGTTGAGGATGAGTTACATTTTTTAAAATGCCGTTGTTACTCAATTTTTCGTGAAAAACTTAAAGCCGCCTATTTATGTTTGATACATTCACCTGAGTTTAACTTACAACAGTTAATGCAAAAATACCCAAGACATACATCTCAGTTTATTATCAATGCTTTCTTTAGAATGAATGAATGATGTCTGTCTGTCTGTCTGTCTGTCTGTCTGTCTGTATGTATGTATGTATGTATGTATGTATGTATGTATGTATGTATGTATGTATGTATGTATGTATAAATGTATGTTTCTATAGTTTTGCTATGCATGATGGACTGTTTTCTTGTTTATATAGTTAAAGTGGTTTACAGGTCCGCTGGACCAGATGCTTCTTACACATTTCATGTTATTAGTGTATTAATGAGAAGATTTTATAGCTTTGTACTGTGTAATGTCACTATAATAAATGATTACTTACTTACTTACCTTGAAGATCAAATCTTTGACTGCAAAGAATGACCCTTGTGCAAAACAAAAACTACATCTGGTCAACAAAATTTGTCATCCACAGAGGTGTGCGCAGGTGAAGGAAATGAAGATTGCCGTAATACCTGTACTCATTAACCAGTTTTCACAATCGGAGGACATACAAATTGAGCTGCTATATGCCATCTTTTGAGGTTCTGTTTAAGAGTATTGCTTTATGTTAACAATGGCTAAGACTGTACATTAACAGTGTGAAAGAAACGAAGCCAAATTCACATGCTTACGTAACAAATCAAGATATATGGCTTTAAATGCAACAGTATTAGATCAATTAAGCTAAATACAGACACAAAAAAGGCCATGAAAATTGTGATACCTTTGTCTAGCCTACCTTTCATGTGTAAGCATATATATCGTTAGTCATTTTCTTAAAATTATTACAGTATCAAATAAGAGTTGCTAACTAGAAGCCAGGTAAGGTTATTCAAACATAATTTCGATACAGCTTCATTTTATCGTCCTGACAGGTGCAGGTTCATAATAAGTAAAGAATACGATGGTCAAAATGTTTGCGACTGTTTCTATGACAATCTTCCCATGACACAACACCACAATCATTTTCCAAACGTAGAGACCACAGTACCACAGTCTTTCAAGTGATGTATGAATCATGTGCATGACTGACGGGTGCATTAAATTTAGGAAACGTCGTTGTCACCTCTCACCTAAAAGAAATATGAAAGACCGTTGATTTGACACGTATGAGGATATGTTTTGGTGATGTTCTATTTTATATACCTTTGAGCTCATATTTCAGGGCCCCAAATGCCAAGGAAAGGCTTTGTAACATACATAATATGTCTTGAGTTAATTACGAAATATACCAAAAGGAAAAAAAAATGTATTCAACAGAAGAAAAGGACAGAGATGTATTTTGACCATATAATATTGCTCAGAGGCTTTGAGGGAGTGGGGAAGGAGAGACTTGGGTTGAGAGAGTGGGGAAGGAGAGATTGGGGTTGTACTGAAAATTGGAAAACCTACTGCTAACCAACATCCACTTGGGAAGTCACTTGCTGAGTTTTAAAGCCGTGTCATTATTTTGTTTTTCATTTGCAAAGGTCTCAAAAGCCTTCAGTCTGATTGCCACGACAATATTGTTTAGTGACATCCTATTACTTTACCTTTTCGCCCTGCTTTTGAACTCAAGAGGTAAGTGCTAGGATTAAAATCCATTCTATTCGTAAATGATCTCAAACCTTTTTGATTTGACACCGATAATGACACGTGTTTGTCATGTCATATGTTTGACTCCCTTGACCACTTTGACCCGCAGCTTCAGCCCCAACAACACGGTACATGTTATATATATATATATATATATATATATATATATATATATATATATATATATATATATATATATATATATATATACCATATGAAACTGGAAAGCATTATCAATAGAGAAGAAACAGAAATGAACGTATTTTTTCAATTAATCCTGCCATGCGACCCCTGGAGTTGCAGGGAAATTCAGAAACCTGACTGTCTTACTGTAAATCTATACCCCATATAAAAGTCATCCGCCAAGTTTGACAACTGTAAAATGAATGATACATGAATTTTCAAGCAATGTAATGGATGGACGAACACCTAGGTCAAATGAATATACCTTCTTTTTCCCCACAAAGCGAATATAATACATACCATCAAGGAACTGGACAGTGATACATTCTCATTTGGTATCACTCTCCATGGTTTGCTAAGCATTAAACTGTAATCTTTGTATCTTTAAAAAGGTCTGCTATTTATTGTCTTCTTTATTTAGTAATTTTCATTCAAATAAATATCCAGATTGAATCAAGCTCTGGAATACCGTCAGTGGATATTAAACTTTCTTCCACGGGGCGTTAATCATACGCAGTTAGAAGATAATCATCTTAGAATTTATGTAACTTACAAAAATCAGGAATGGATTGTCGGGGGTAGTCTTGATAAGTGCACTTTGTATTTTTTATTTTTTTTTTTGGCTCCCGAAAATAGGAAGTCTCCATACATAATGCTTACATTTAATTTCAGAGCCAATTTATGTCTTGCTGGAGAATGTAAACAATAAAAAAGATATTTACGTATAACCTACATCACCTTATTATGCACATGCCTCTAAATGTTAAACAAATGACTAATAGTGTAAAATATGGCAAGGGATTGAAAATCCGTACGGTTTAATCCAGCTCAGTGTAAAATGAACAGGTTTTCATGTCTGCGTTGGTGCAGTCTTACGTCATTAGTAGTGACGCTATGGGTGTGGAAAAAATGAATCAGTGGTCGTGATTGTATTTAGCTGGAAATGTGAAAGGTATAATGAAGAATGCTCTCTCTCTCTCTCTCTCTCTCTCTCTCTCTCTCTCTCTCTCTCTCTGCCTCATGTGATATGCTAAGTGCTTTATGTAGGGGAAGGGCTGTACTTAGGTTGGAAAACTTGTTGCCCAACCCCAAGTGCTTCATTACCATGGCAATGAAATATGTTTGAACTAATGAATGGTCGCAGCATGTGACTGAACTGAAATACACATAAAGTGTTAGTGCAAGCAATCGAAACACTACCAAACAATCGGAATAAAGACTTATTTGAAATTAAATTATATATCAGTTTTTTGGTAGACTTATGATATTTGAAAACCACATTTCTCATTATAATACTACTACTAATGATAATAATAATAATAATAATCCAGGCTGCATCAAACGAGACAATGTTCTAACAGCCGAGTAGCATAATTTAGACATTGACGACTCAATCATGTGTAAATCCCGCACAAAAGGTTAACTTGTGTTGAGATTAGTTTGTAGGTGAATTGACTGGTCTATCGCCGGTCATATTATTGCCCAGTTTATATCTAGACAAATAATAATAGCTTTGAATTTGAACTTTTTAGTTTGTAAATTTAACGTTGCTTATTTTATTTCATTTCGAGATTTCTTATGCAGTAAATGATAAAATTGATGTCGTTTAAATCATAACATTTATTTTATGATTTACTTCATAAGTAACTCATAAGGAAATAAAGTAGAAACAAATCCTATTAAAAGTTCAAATTTAAAGTCATTACTATTTTCCTGGATATCAGTTGTGCAATAATTTAAAACCGGTGAGACTGCTATGCGGTAATCAAGGTACAGAGCGTCAATATGAAACAATACGGTCCAAGTATTACTTATTTAAAATATTCATTGGAAATACTAAAGTGCTCATAGACTTTAGGACTTTTGGGTTTACCGGAGACATCAGACTCTGACGCAGATGATGATGATGATGATGATGATGATGATGATGATGATGCTGATAAGAAGTATCTAAAAAAAATTAATACATACAAATTTAGTGAGTTTCTAAATAACACATATTAAAGTACCTTTTTAGATTAAGTAGATTTATAGAACTAATATTTAAGTCATTCTGTTGCCGTGTAAACTATAAAAAAAACTTTTGTCTATTTTGATTTTTCTTCCCAATGTGTTGAGTATATCAAAAATATTGGCCAGAATAAACCTCTTTCTACCATTGGTTTTCTACCTCTTACTCTATCCGATATACTACCACTATTATTAATTGGCATTTATACTTAATCTCTTATGTCTGTTGTTAGATCCTAGTTGGCCATACAGTTATGTTCTTTTCTGGTAGGACAAACACTTAAAAAGTCACGTTAAAGCAAACACAAGTAGCTGAACCACTCTGTAAATTAGTCATATGCTTTTTATTAAGGCAACCTTAAAAAGCCACCTTAAATAAACACAAGTAGCTGAAAAAAATCTGTAAATTAGCCCAATGATTTTATTAAGGCAAACGCGTTACGCCTTTTCAACTTTGTAATAATCAAAACTCTTTTATATGTGCATATCTTGGACAAAGTTTCGTCATTTAAATTAACCACGTCACTAAGTTTACTTGTTTGATTGTAAGTCACTAGTTTTGTGGCTCACTGATTTATACCAGGATCAGCCTGATCACCCGCTTCCAACGTGATCATTTAAGCGTGACTGTTAACTGGAGTCGCCTCTAGTTAACGGCGGATTGATTTCATTCTCGAAAGAAAACGGAAAAGATTCCTTATTTCCCCTTTTTCAGAATAAAAACAATGTAAATTCAAAGTTTAATTTTCATGAAACACAGAGAACGTTTGGTCACACCAACCCGTGTTCTAATACATCAGCTTGTATGAACACTGAAAATCCCCGAATATAGTGTTGATGGGACTCTTAACATTCTTTCTTTTCCCTACATTGGTTCACATACTGTGTACAAGTGTTTGGGACATTTTACTTGACTTTTCCAAGCAGCATTCTATATACGATATCAATATACATGAGCACATTTAATTCATACGCAGTAGACTTCGAAGTTTATAAGTACAGGTGTGGTTATTAATAATTTCCTTCAATCAATATGAATGATACGAGGATTTGCCTGCCATAGAAAACATATGATTGGCATTAGAACATGAATAATTAATTTTCACTACTGTACACAGGTGTTATCATCTTATACATTTTTCAGTGTGTGAATTTTTCAGAGTCGAAAGGCTCTCATTTATTAGGCGATTCGCTCGGGTGTTCTGATGACTACATTTGTCTGCAGTATGTATGTATGAATGTATGTATGTATGTATGTATGTATGTATGTATGTATGTATGTATGTATGTATGTATGTATGTATGTATGTATGTATGTATGTATGTATGTATGTATGTATGTATGTATGTATGTATGTATGTAATAGGGTTTTAAGGCACCTCAGCACAAAAGTGGCTATGTAATGCCAACAAATATTCGAAAAATGTACCATTAATTGCACAAATATTTAGGAAGATAAACGCTTCCAAAAAATGTAAAACCAAGTACAACAGGATAAAATATAAAAGGTAAACATTACAATTTTGTAAAATTTATATAAAAAAGCCCAGATATACCGATCACATATACAATCCATAATATATGATTAAAATTGTTATTCAAACCACACTCCCTCGGGTCGCATGTCCTCGTAGTTTCTTAAGCAGTTCACGTCATTATACTTCTGTCTCACAGGGTGGAAATCGATACATTCGACAAGAATATTTTCCACTGTCAGTGGACACTGGCAGGGTACACACTCCTGTCGAGGTTCATCCTTTAAGAGGTCTGAGTCAGGTATGTGTGCCAATACCACCTCATCTCTAAGATTTGTTTTATACGAGGGATGCCACTCTCCAATAGTGGGTTTGGTGTTCTTAAGTCTGTTAGTGGAGTTTTCATTCCACATATTTTGCCAAGTATGACAAACATGCTGATTTATACAATGTCTGAAGTCGGTATATGGAATTTTCCATTCGGAAACGTGTGATTCAAGGACAGTTTTGGCTGCTTTATCTGCTCTTTCATTACCGTTAATGCCAATGTGACTAGCCAGCTAACAATACAGAATACTTTTCCCAGATTGTACAAGAACATCATGTTTCTGTAATATCTGGGATATTAATGGGTTGTCAGACTTAAGATTCTGCAAGGCTTTCAATGTGGAAAGGGAATCCGAAAAGATGATGTAATTTGTTTTTGGAGAGGTTTTAGCAAAATTCAAAGCTTTAAGTATGTCTGTAATTTCTGCAGTAAAAACCGAAGTTCCATCCGCAACCGGCTCCAGATGGTGCCATGTGGTGCCGCAACAACAGCTCTAACTTTGACTCCATCTTTCGAACCGTCTGTAAACAGGGACGTATGGCTACGATAGAAGGATCTGATTTCATTGAATTTACTCTGAAAAAAGAGAGGATTTTTTTTAGGACTTTTTCTAAATTCACAAAGGTCAAATATTATTTTAGGAGGTTTTGTTAACCACGGTGGTGATTTGGGAATACAGAATACATTTGTCTGCAGACATTTTCTGCATGTCAATTCGTTTAAGCTTCGTTTGTTTCGTGTCAATGTAAGTACTTTTTGCTCAAAACCGTATGTTTTAGGTCTCATCGGACACATGTTTATTTCATTTTAGAACTGAGACCGTTGTCGGTAGAATATTTTCAGACCAGTTTCAAACGCGTAGAACGAGAATATCCTTAATATAGTCTTCTCTTAAGTGTGGATTTAATAAGTTGTATCACTTATGCCATTTATGTGCAATATTTTCTGGTTATTTTGGCGTACTTTCATATTATTTTATATAGTATGAGTCATATTAAATCTTTATAGTGTATGAGTCATATTAAATCTTTTATAGTGTATGAGTCATATCAAATCTGTTACAGTGTATGAGTCATATTCAATCTGTTATAGTATATGAGTCATATTAAATCTGTTATAGTGTTTGAGTCATATTAAATCTGTTATAGTGTATAGTCGTATTCAATCTATTATAGTGTATGAGTCATATTAAATCTTTTAGAGTGTGTGAGTCATATTAAATCTTTTATAGTGTATGAGTCATATTAAATCTTTTATAGTGTGTGAGTCATTTTAAATCTTTTATAGTGAGTGAGTCATATTAAATCTTTTATAGTGTATGAAATATATTAAATCTTGTATAGTGTATGAGTCATTTTAAATCTTTTATAGTGTATGAGTCATATTAAATCTTGTATAGTGTATGAGTCATATTAAATCTTGTATAGTGTATGAGTCATATTCAATCTTTTATAGTGTACGAGTCATATTAAATCTTTTATAGTGTACGAGTCACATCATACAATCGATTTGCACGTATTTTAGAAACATTCCAATTACCTCTAAAAGCGCATAGTAGCAAATGGAAAATACTTATTTAAGTAAACCTAAAAGAAATTATGTAGTTATGACTCAACAAGTACATTAGGGATCATTCTTTTCTACTGCAGTCAGGAAAATAATTTTAGATATATTAAACATTTTGTCTCTTCACAATGTAAAGTCTTACTGGTTGGGAGGGAAAATCCTAGCCAATCATTATTGTTGGTTGATAGGGGAAATCTTAGCCAATCATTATTGTTGGTTTGTATTGTTTTTAATCCCCGAATTAACAGATTCGAGGATTTGCTCTTGTAACATCCTAAGTCGACACATCGCTGAACAAAAGTATTAGTTATTAGATAGCACCGGACATCTCAGTACACCAAGTAGATAAAAGTATGCAAGACGATAGATCCGTGGCATTTCTTTGTGGTCCTCGTGTTTAACACAACTATCTTTGCAATAAAAATTGATGCTTGCTGTATTTGTCGAGGAATTCGTGCGCTGTAATGAACAATACTTTCTTACGTTCAGGGACTACTTTCAAGAAATATGTTGAGCCTAAGAGCCATTGTATCTGCTGCTCGTTCCTTGCTTTTGGCACTAAGACATATAAAACAAGAAGGAAATAATGAAAAGGTGTATTGCATTAACCAATTGGCCATCAGCAAGTGTACAATAGGTGTTTCAAATTGTACAGAAAATATTAGTAGCACGGTTTTGAAAAGTTCAACCAGGTACGCAACATATACAAGTACACAATTAAGAATGTACGCAACATATACAAGTACACAATTAAGAATGTACGCAACATATACAAGTACACAATTAAGAATGTACGCAACATATACAAGTACACAATTAAGAATGTACGCAACATATACAAGTGCACAATTAAGAATGTACGCAACATATACAAGTACACAATTAAGAATGTACGCAACATATACAAGTACACAATTAAGAATGTACACAGCATATACTAGTACACAATTAAGAGTATACGCAACATATACAAGTACACAATTAAAAGTGTCCGCAACATATACAAGTACACAATTAAAAGTGTCCGCAACATATACAAGTACACAATTAAGAGTGTACGCAACATATACTAGTACACAATTAAGAGTGTACGCAATTAAGAGGGTAATCACTGTGAATAGCAATTACTCAGGAGTGTAAATAACGAGGTATACTGTAGAGAAATGCCAAGGAGAGTGAAGAATCGCATTCTGTTTTCGCGAGCATCGCAAAACATTGACAAAACGCTCGAAAAGCATCGTATCTGTACTCACCCTCTATGCCCTCTAAATAAATTTGAGTCTCTTCTTCTTACGAACGATGATATGAACCCAATGTATATGTCTCCCCTGCAACGTACTTAAATGCATGCATTTATTAGCTAATTTCACTTTCCATTGGCTTTTTGAAAGACTCATCAAATTTGAGATTTCAAGTGAGTGATTTATGTTAGTACCAAAGACATCAAGATCCGTCGTGTGTCAAAAATGATTAGGCTTTTTATGGGGACGAACACCGCTTGTACTCGCGGTTAACTCGCTGTCAACTGCAAACTGCATAGACCCAGATCTGCGGTCGCATAATGCGCCGGCAGATCGGGGTCTATGCAATTTGTAAGGACTATTCAGTGGAACAAACAACATAGACCCTGATCTACCGGCGCATTTTGCAACAGCAGATCAGGGTCTATGTTGTTTGCATTTGGACTCGCATTATACGTGAGTATATACGGTAAGTCTTCATACAAGTGAGCAATGAAAGATGCTTCTGATACTCACTGGATCATCATTGTTTTCTTAGCTAAGGATTTTATTGCAAAGAATTGCAAACATGCTTCAAGAGCACTTCTAAGTTTATCCTGAAATATTCATATTCGCAGAGAAAAGAAAAGAAAAAAAAAGGCCTAGAAAGAAGAAATTATAAACGTGTATTTTAAAAAAAAACTGTTACGGCAGACTGACGTTTCCATTTTGATGTAGTAATACGAATTGTGATCACATAGATTATATTTGTTTTCTCCAATAGCCAATTTTTTTGATGACGTTAGTGACTCATCTCACTAAAATGTAAGAACCTCCCTCACATATTAGTTTTATAAAAATTTAAAAACAATTATCCTCTGACACCTGGAATTTATTATAATTTTTGATTGAATGCACTATTCCACTATATACTCAAGGCATAGCAAAAGGAACGTAATACGAATATATATATATATATATATATATATATATATATATATATATATATATATATATATATATATATATAAGAAAACTGTAGTATTTAGTGATATAAACAGTTTACTTTTTCAAAAAAATGAAGCAATAAACAGGAATTTTGTCAGTATCCTTCGTTTTAATTTTACTGCAGTATCAAAAGGCCTTGGAGAGAAAGGCCTAAATAATATATTACGTCAAACACAAAATACCCTTTTTATCAATGATGCACGGATAACAGAAGGTTCAAGTAAAGAAATATAAATAAAAGATCTAGATATGTCTAATTTCCTCAAATCCATACTCATTTTTTCATAAGAAGTCAAGTCTCAATCACAATTTATCCTTAGGTTACGCCTTCGTCATTTAAAATATCTATTTTGTGATGGAATTGTATAGTATAATACAAAGGGTAGCCGAGTGTGGTATCTTAATAATTAAAAGCAATCTGTATGAAGTTAATCTGAGGCCTTCAAAATGTGTATGCAAAGCACCTTATTATTGTGGCAGGTCTATAACAGTCATGTTTATATCTGCAGGAAGAACGTTCCATTTTAGGACAATGAATAGAAAGATGAAAAGAAAAATAATAATAATAATAATAATATTATTATTATTATTATTATTAATAATAACAGTAATAACAATGTTTATAATCACCCTACCTCAGCAAAGATGACACTTGAAAATTAAAATTAAGGTAAGTGCCAATAATTAACATTTCTAGAGTTATGGCCGCAAATATTTAGTAGCTGAAGCTGTGTTGTGAACGAAAAATAATAAAATCCCAGCTTGTAAGCATGAATATGTCTTCCGATTAGAACTATGGTTACTAAAAAAAAAAAAAAGGATTTTTAAAATCGTATTCTTTCTCAAAATTACATTAAAGATAAAAATTAGCACTGCATTTTTTCAGGCAATCAGTGGTCAACTGGAGTTTAAATAACGACAGAAAAAGATGATGTTGCTCTGCTGGTGAAGTATGATAAATCAATTTTTTTTTTAAATGGCAAAAATGTAAGCTATAGATAAGACAAAAAGATGGTCTTAACTTGAATCTATTGCCGATTTGCCGAAAAGCACAAAACTGTGAAGGAGTAATTTTCAGTGCGTTATTCTTCACGCCCGTGCACCACAAACGGACAAGACAGTTCGCGTGGCGCATGCATCTATGCGATAACGTACATAACAATGACGAGATCAGAGGTGTAACATAATAATCTGTTTTGAACTTATAGGTATGTGTCGGTTGTGCACGGTTTTATATTCAAGTTCATAATTTATTTAGTATTCTGAAAACCCAAGTGATGTTGACATCGAAATGAATTAACTCAGCACATGTATGTGATCATGTGTTTCATATGTCAACTAAAGCGTGAACGAACTCGGTGGACATCTGAAATACCAGACAAAACTTATTCCACTTGCACTTATTCTCGTTACTCATTTGGTTCAAAGTATGAGCATTGTGCGTTGACGCTGTTTATATATAACACATAGCACGTGCTTTCCCTGTCCTAGTGTGTACTAGTGTCACTGACAGGAACATGCATAATTTTAATTTTAGTTCCAAACCCCAATCCTCTTCTAGATAAAATCGTGTAATGGACCCAGTCCTGTTCTAGATAAAATCGTTGTTCTAGATAAATTCGTGTAATGGACCAAGTCATTTTCTAGATACAATTGTGTAATAGACCCAGTCCTACTCTAGATAAAATCGTGTAATGGACCCAGTCCTGTTCTTGATAAAATCGTGTAATGGACCCAGTCCTGTTCTACATAAACTCGTGTAATAGACCCAGTCCTACTCTAGATAAAATCGTGTAATAGACCAGTCCTGTTCTAGATAAAATCGTGTAATGGACCCAGTCCTGTTCTACATAAACTCGTGTAATAGACCCAGTCCTACTCTAGATAAAATCGTGTAATGGACCCAGTCCTGTTCTAGATAAAATCGTGTAATGGACCCAGTCCTGTTCTTGATAAAATCGTGTAATGGACCCAGTCCTGTTCTACATAAACTCGTGTAATGGACCCAGTCCTGTTCTTGATAAAATCGTGTAATGGACCCAGTCCTGTTCTTGATAAAATCGTGTAATGGACCCAGTCCTGTTCTACATAAACTCGTGTAATGGACCCAGTCCTGTTCTTGATAAAATCGTGTTATGGACCCAGTCCTGTTCTTGATAAAATCGTGTAATGGACCCAGTCCTGTTCTACATAAACTCGTGTAATGGACCCAGTCCTGTTCTAGATAAAATCGTGTAATGGACCCAGTCATTTTCTAGATAAAATTGTGTAATAGACCCAGTCCTATTCTAGATAAAATTGTGTAATGGACCCTGTCATTTTCTAGATAAAATTGTGTAATAGTGTTATGATAGAATTCTCAAGAAATGTTTATAACTCAAATTTTTATAATTCAAATTTTATAATTCTTTAATCGATGAATTTTTAAGGAATTTTTATAAAGAGTATGTTTTCTTTTATAATTCAAATGTTTATAATTCCTAATAAAACAGCATTTTTAGCGCTTGAGTTCTCTAAAACATTATAGTACAAAAGTGTACAGCATTGATATTTTACGGTAGGAGTGAGATTTTTCTGACAATACGCAGGTGGGATATTGTAAAGGCAAAATGCTGATGGTAGCAAAAATTCTTTCACGTCTACGTAATTCAACACCTTCACCTGACCAGCTCAGCAACATTCGTGTAAAGAGCGTAGTTCAACTAACCTGTAACCATTTTTGGAAAGGGGAATGCGTTGTATGAGAGTCTCGTGAAAATCTCGTGGCTGGAGACCTCGCTTTAGCCTGTATCGCCTAAACTCATGACCTTATATAGATGAGATGCGCATTCCTTGACCAAGAACTGGATATAAGGCGCTGCGCGCCTTGAGAAAATAGTTGCTACGTCTCTTTCTACATTTGAAGAGTTGTTTGTGTTGCAGGTAAGAGAAATTATTTTATTGTATTTTAAAAAGACTTTTGGTAAGATTTTTTAGGTGCTGGAAGGTATTTTTCTTTCTCTCTTGAAACATTATGTGTTTTTATTCTTAATATTTAATGCGAATTATATTCTTTTAGTAATTTATATACATTATAATTGTGTAGATTTTTTGTAGGAATTTATATGAATTGTAATTGTGTGCATTTTTATTGAAATTGTAATATGGAATTGTTGTAAAAGATTTGCTGCCAACTTCATGCGTTTGATAAATTAATTTAGAAATAAAATGTCGTTACTTTGCAAAAACATGATACATGATATTTATTTTGGTCGCAGTTCGAAATATTAAGTTTTACTGTATTTTAAGTTATTTTTTCCATCTTTGGTTTATTCTATATTTAGTAATTTACATCGGAATTAAAAAATACAGAAATCAAATAAATGTATGAAGTCGGCAAGCTTAGAATCAATATATCAATTATACGTGTATTCTTGTATTTATAATATATATCTTCTTATGTAGTTTTTATTTGGAATGTTTTAATTTAATAAAAGTTGCTACGTCTCTTTCTACATTTGAAGAGTTGTTTGTGTTGCAGCCTCCTTTGTAGTTCGAACCCGGTACCCCTCTCGCACCCCAGCGATGTAACCAACAACATCGCAAGGAGTGACACCTCCGCAAAGGAGGCCGCAATGACATCTTGCTGGACGACCAAAATCCTTTCCTAATAAGTAGTGAAGTGGTGACAATCCAAAACCTTTCATAATAATAGACCCAGTCATTTTCTAGATAAAATTGTGTAATAGACCCAGTCCTGTTCTACATAAACTCGTGTAATGAATCCAGTCCTGTTCTAGATAAAATCGTGTAATGGACCCAGTCCTATTCTACATAAACTCGTGTAATGGACCCAGTCCTGTTCTACATAAAATCGTGTAATGGACCATATCCTGTTCTACTTAAACTCGTGTAATGGACCCAGTCTTGTTCTAGATAAACTCATGTAATGGACCCAGTCCTGTTCTAGATACAATCGTGTAATGCACTCATTCCTGAACCAAAACAGTACAATGAGTATTGCCCATGCTTACAATATGGAACTTATACAGAAACTCTGCGTCACTGAGTCTCTCTCTCGCTCTCTCTCTCTCTCTCTCTCTCTCTCTCTCTCTCTCTCTCTCTCTCTCTCTCTCTATATATATATATATATATATATATATATATATATATATATATATATATTATCTGAAATATCCAGGTTTTCTATTTTTAAAAAAAGACCGAACCAGGACGAACGATCTAGGTTGAGTCTTATGGAAAGTCTGTCATTACTAAATAGTTAATAGCTACATAGATACAAAGAACGTGTTCGTTAAATCAACTTAGATTAAGAGAAAATTTAATTTTCTTTTGGGTGAAATACTGTGGGCTGGGTTTTTCGATGAGTGTTAGATTTAGTGACCGTATTTTTAAGGAAAATTCCGAGCTTTCTAGTTTCATAGTCTTTCTTATCTATGCTTAATGTAATTTTTCGCAAGGTGTATGCTGTTAAACGAGACTCAAGGCTTATCTACCATCGACCTAACCCAAGAGTCGTATTATCTTATCGTTTCCTGAATGACTAAAAAGGCTATGATTAAACAAAGTAGGTATTTATACTTTCTTCTCTTTGTATTAGTACAGGATAGACCCACTTTGCACAGAATTTGCGACGTTTTCATAATTGTATTATCTGATCTAAATGAAAGAGATCGGGAAATTTTCTGAGCTAAATTAAAGAGATCTGGGATTTTCTGAGCTAAATTAAAGAGATCTGGGATTTTGGCGATATGCGTTCGTGAGTACATTATACAGAAACAACAATATCTATGTTGTTTCATCAACGAGGTTTCACAAATGTGAACGCAACCCAATCATTTAGCGAAATATTTACATATAAACAATACCTGATATTGTGGGGTCTTTTTTCTAGAACACCCGACCAGGTCAAAATGCGACGTTACCTTAAACAAACAAGCAAAGAAACAATCAGGTAAACATTGAACTTTTTGTTATAGATTCAAGCAATACTGCTTTATGCACCGTGTTATGCCAGGTTGAGTGTTTAGACAAAGGACACGCTACTACTTGGTGTTTTTTTTTATATGTATACGTGATCGAAAGTGACGTCCTGTGTTTTTATTTTTGTTTTTGTTTTTGTTTTTCACCAGTCCAAACAATAATGTGTTATTGTCAATAGTTTATTCAATGATTACACATTCTCATACTTTGAAATTTAAAAAAAAAAAATTAAAAAAAATAGAAGTCTTCGAGAACAACGGCGGCATATATTGCTACCGTTTGAGCTCTCTAATGTAAGTATGTTCATGCCTTTCAACGCATATAACAGGTGACTTAATATATGCCTGTTAAGATGCAGTGTTATCATCTAATGATTATAAAATGATAAGTCAGCAAGAATACACGTGATCTAAATTTGTTCCATGGATAATGTCATTTTAATATTTTTAGGGTTTGGGTTATATTTTGTACGTTTATAAAATATTTATCAAATAAATGAATAAAGATTATGTCAAGATTAATATAGTGTACCATGCGTTTTGAAAAAAAAAGACAGGTAATTTTTCAAAATAATTAATCAGTTCTAAACTATATGTGTCTCTAATTATAAACAGTATCGTATATGCTACATATGTAAAGTAGGAAATTTTAAATATGTAAAGTAAGTAGCTCTTTTTTATCTCTTTCTCTGCGGTGGACTATGATACTTGATATTTTGTGTCATTAAAATTACACTTATCAATGTACTATGAGTGTCTGTAGAATACGGACCCATATTCGGACATTCTATGTCAAATATTTAAAAGATGCCTAGCTTGTTTGTTGGATTTGTTTCAGAAAAATGTAATCTGTATGAGTAATCAAAAACTGTACTTTCTCAATGATATCTAAATCGTTCGTAAATGTCTCATGTCTCGCCAAATGCTTATTTACATTAATGTAAAAAAAATAATAAATTCGGTGACGTTTAACAATAACGTTTTTTTTTTTTTTTTCGTCATTTATACAGTTTCTTTGTTTTTCCCCTTGCCAACGAAGAAATGATACGAAATTTAGTTGCAGTTTCGCACGATGGCATACAAGCAACAATATCCTTACGTGAAAGATACATGTTACATTCCCAAGATTCACCCTGTCCTAGTGTACAATCGGTGTCCTAGTGTACAATCGGCTAATTTTTATAAACAATTATCTATAGTTCTCCCCACAAATACATTGCTTGGTAGACTTGACTCAGAATTATTGTCGACTTGACAATTTATGAACGAAATGTTACAAAACTGATCTGGAACTTGTTTTATATCCAGAACTTTCTATATTTAAAACTTGCCCAAAACTAGCCAAGGACACTGTCATCGAAATTGACCGACGTGTGTGTTTACATAAGGCATTAAACTAGAACGTGTTGTTTCGATAACCTTCAACTCCTGTTGGTTCAGTGGGGCAGACGTAGAGGCATGTAATACACAGCTAACTGTTGTATATAATCATAAAATAACAAGTAATACACAGATAAGTGTTGTATATAATCATCAAATAACAAGTAATACACAGCTAAGTGTTGTATATAATCATCAACTAACAAGTAATACACAGCTAAGTGTTGTATATAATCATCAAATAACAAGTAATACACAGATAAGTGTTGTATATAATCATCAAATAACAAGTAATACACAGCTAAGTGTTGTATACAATAACAACTGTCACATTTGTGCAAACGTCCATCATTTTAACGATTTTAAGGCTCGCGTGCATGCTGAAATCATTGAGAATCCACAGATTGTATTGTATCTACTCCAACTCCGGATGTTTGGTATTCCTGGTTTCGTACGGTCGATATTTGAATCTATATTCTAGTGAACGGTTTGATAAATTAAAAGCTTAAACGTCTAGTTGTAAATGTACCAAACCGTACACAACAATGCAGATGCAACTAGCCACCTAACGAAACCAAGAGCGATACCAAACATCCGGGGTCGGAGTGAATACAATACGGTGACGCACAACGTACTTATGAACTACTTAGCTGTACCACATCCGAGGAGTGGATGGGTTGGATATTGAAAAGGTACATAGCATAGACACTAAAGTGGCATACATACAAACATTTTATTTCGTTATCACTAAATATACTTTAGTGAAACGATATATCATTTCGTTATTTCGAAATATTATTTCGTTTTAACGAAATAATACTTGGAAACACTATTAATTTCTTACTTCGAAATATTATTTAATTTAAACGGTATATATTTTTGTGTTTTCTGAAATAATATTTGGGGTTTTTTTTCTCGAAATTCTCTTTCATATTTTCGAAATATCTTTTTATTTCTTTCAAAATAATATTTCGTTTTATATAAATATTTAGTTTTTAATTTATAATGTTGAAGACAGCGAACGATCGGTTTGCTAAACACTTTTATTTCTGCGATATTAAATCCAATTTGCCCACAGCCCGGGTCGCATGCCTCAGTGTGTCCTTGGGAAAGGCACTTAGCTCTCATTTCCTTGGCATGATATATCCAATAATGTGCTAAAAAAAGTGTCCTTAAAACCAACAAACTAAGCCAGTCTGCCCATAAATCCAATCTGAGGGCACTGACTTGTGCTACACGGGATTGGGCTAACACGAATATCACTAACGGCACATGATAAACACTAATGTCTTGTGACATTGTCCTTGCAATGAGTTGACCTTTGAGCTAGGACTCTGACTGCCTTGCATTTGACACATTGTCCAGTTATGATGTGTTTAGGATTCCTCAAAATATTTCCTGCATTTTAAAAGTTAAAGACCAAACATAAAAAAGACGTAACACAGAATGTCAGTGTTCAATTTTCACTTGCACTAACCTTGGCCCTCGATGTCAGGACATGAATGTAGCACATCATCAAATTTATAATGCCTGTAATCGGAGAAATTTTTTTCGAGATAACGAAAAAATATAGTGTAATCGAAATATTATTTCGAAATAACAAAATAATATTTCTTTTACGTGCAATACTATTTCGAATTAGGTAAAGCATATTTCTTTGAAAGACATGTCATCATTTCGTTGGAACGAAATATTATTTCACTATAAGACTTTCTGTGATGTCTGATGTGGTAAAAAAAAAAAAAAAAAGAAATGACCAATTTGTAGATATTGGCAGATCAGCAGAGAATTGACAGAATGAAATGTCAGATGTTAAACTGATGAAATTTCACGAGCTCAGCTACAAACGTTGATTGAAAGAACATATGAAACCTCGCAGATTTATAAGGAAATAATGTCATGCTTAATCAGACCAAGTTTTGCACATTCAAATGTAATTATACAATTCCAATTCATTTTTTTATTTTTTTATTTTCAAAGTTGACATTTTTGCCATTCAATGTTGAAGGTGGCAAAAATGTGTGGAAATAAAAAAAGAAAAGAACTTTTTAAATGTGATATTTATTGAATGGTATTCCCATTTCGACAACGCAATATTCGTCCACTTCCTTTCGTTCATTTAGATCTCTACTCATAAGTCTACTCAAAATAAATATGTACTTCTATCTTTCCTTTTTCCTAAGCTTGTAATACTTTAAAAAGTCAGACAAAGTAAAGGCAGCTACTGTCACTTTGTACAGATACATGGAGATGGGTGCAAGGTCATGGATATGCCATATCATACAAGGAGATGGATGCGAGGCCATGGATATGCCATATCATAAATTGAAGATGGCATATTTTTTCAAGGTCATCTGCAGCCTCAGAAATATTGCCACCTCAGTATCTTCAAATTGCTTAGATTGAAATCCAAGCTGCTGCCTCAGATGTAAATACAGATTTTTGTTTTTAATTTTTGATTGTGTTTTTTTGTTTGTTTTGTTTTGTTTTTTGATAGTATTTTTCAGATCATTTGGTTGAATCACTGAGTTCAAGCTAGATAAGAAATTATTTTGACAATGATCATCCATCAAGTTTGGCGGAATAGTTTTAGTTTGTTTTGGTGTTTTACAACACAGCAACACAAGTATGTCATTTACTGCTGAGGCAATTGGAGTAAAATGCCTTGCCCAAGGACACACTGCTGTAGCCACACCCATTCTGATCGGATGGTAAGATTCGAACTCACACCCTTTCGGTTGCGAGTCTGGCACTCTAGCCAGTGAGCTACCGCAGATCCTGCCTCCATTAGATGCCTCTTACAACATGCAGATGAGCGCATCAGGCCTATTTGATATTCCCAAGCCAGTACTCTCACGATATGCAGATAAACGCATCAGGCCTATTTGACATTCCCAAGCCAGTACTCATACGACATACAGATAAACGCATCAGGCATATTTGACATTCACGAGCCAGCAGGGGGTTGGATTCAATAGACTAGCAGAGAAAATGCACCCCAATATATATGGATATGCTTCAGCAAGAAAAACTTCAACATCCATTACAATTATACAATTGCTGTGTGTGAAACCTGTCATCCAAAAACGAAGAACAACATCAAAACAAGCATGCCAGACTTGAGAAGTTTACAGAAAATTCCAAACTCTCCAGCTATCCATGATAGATTGCAGCACGGGATTGTCACATCTTGTCCATTAATGAGAAAGTGTGCATATCTGCATTTTCTGTAAAAAAAATAAATCTGCAATTCCTGTGTTTGAAGGCCTATATTGTTCGATTTTATTATTTTTAAAATGAAATTAAACTTATTTTGAAAATAAACTATATGTACAATTGAGAGCAGCCTGGGTGACTATTGTGGCGTATATCTCTATTGGTGTTTAGTACCTTGCATGGACATACGCGACAATAGTGACTAATGGACCTTTCCGAAATCTGCCCAAAGTCCAGCGCAGACTCATTTACATGAGAAAATCTTTCCTACTGAATCGAAAAATATGCAATTTTACATTCTTAGCAGAGGATCTTAAAAAAAATTTAAGTTCAAAATTTAAGTAAAATCAACACAGTAGTCATCTTGAGTCAAAGGGTACTATATTATTTCCTATATTTTAGTGCAGATTGTGGGAGCATTTTGCATGGTATGGTTGAATTACTACACGTGTTGACCCACAATATGTAACACGATACACATACTAACACCAGGTCAATATCGATGGTCCTTCAGTTGGCCATAGGTAGTTAAATAAGTAGGTGCTACGTAAGGCTGATTGGCATGTTCGAATAGTCTGTAAATGGGAGTTATGCGTCTCGCATATATAGCGTGTCTTGCATAGAAATAGGTGAAATATACATTGAGATTGTAATGAACGGATAGCTGAAATTAATTAAGTCATTCAAGCATGAAAATTGGATCATAGTAATCTAAATTTTGTATGGCTGAATTACTCATTTGAAGATGCATCCACATACAAACTTTCCTGAGTGTAGGTGAAACAAGGTCCAAGATATTGAAGTTATAAGGAACGAATAGCTGATAATAAAAAGTCACTCAAGCGTGAACATTTGGTCATATTGCCCTAAATTTGGTATGGTTTTATTCATCTTGATATGCATGCACACGTCCCTTTTCATGAGTGTAGACGAAATAGGGTTTGAGAAATTGAGGTAATAATGAACGAATAGCTAAAATTACAAATGTCGCTCAAGAGTGAACATTGGGTTACAGCAACCTAGTTTTCGTACGGATGAGTTACTCATTTTGAGATGCATTCACATACCAAATATAGTCCAAGAAAATGAAAATGTAACGAACGAATAACTGAGAATACAACAGTCACTCAAGCGTGTAAATTAGGTCACAGTAACTTAGTTTTTATATCCGAGTTACTTTCCTTGATATGTATGAACATGCCATTTCTCAGAGCTGTGGTTGCAATATTGTCCAATATAGTGAAGGCTAAAGAGAGAAGAACGAACGAGCAAGTGCACGAACGAGCGAAATCGTATTTACAAACGAACATACAAACGAACGGACAAACGCTATATGACCTCCCATCTTTGTTGGCGAGGGGATAATAAAAAAAACCGTAGCGTTAAGCGTATTGTCAAGACTGATAAGGCCAAGTAAATAAACGCATAAATAATGGTTAATTGATTTGTTGTGACTGAAAAACCATAAAAAGTGCAAGCTGTGAGTCGATATTATTCATTCAGTATTTGATGTATTAAGTTTCATATTTTACAGAAAGATTCTATGACAGAATGAAATATAAACCTGGCTAATTTAACATATGACTAAAACAACACCTGTTGCACAACAATTATATCAGGAATCAAATGAGAACA
Source organism: Margaritifera margaritifera (assembly GCA_029931535.1). NCBI lineage: Eukaryota > Metazoa > Mollusca > Bivalvia > Unionida > Margaritiferidae > Margaritifera > Margaritifera margaritifera. The sequence goes on along the minus strand of JAQPZY010001483.1, from coordinate 140,714 downwards.
GTCTGTCATATGACTGAAAATTAAGCTTACCGCGAGGAAAATAAAACCTGATAAATAACAGCTTGCGAGATTCATTCCTTTAAATTGACCTTTATCTGCGTTTTAGTATAAGTTCATTATTGGCCAAGCACGCGGTCGACATGTTAACTTTATGAGCTATTAGTGTCTTGATGTTTTATTCTATCCGCACTTTTTGTATATATATTTTGATAGGTCATGTCTGTCCGTCCATTCGTCCATGCGTCCATCTGCGCATCACCTTGATATCCATGTAACCTCAACTCCATCTTCACCCAGTGACGGAGAGTGATGATATTTGCTATGATGTTTGAGGAGGATATATAGCTGATAACGGTTTGAGATCGTTGATGCAGCCTCCATTGGAGGAGTGTGTGTGAGTCAAATGTCACATTTTTATAAGTAACATGGACTATTCCATATAACATGAACTCCATCTATACCGATTTAGGGAGGGTTATCATATTTGGTATGATGTTTCAGGAAGATGATTAGATGACAACCAAGGTTTCGAATCCTAACTTCAGCCTGGGAGTGGGTGGGTGCAACAAAAAGAAGAAAAGCTTGTATAGTTTGTGATGGTTTCCATATCTAGTTATGTTTAGAGACGTCTTTACTGAAACCTAAAATTGTCTATTTGTTTACCTACACTATTATTAGTTATTACAAAGATGATTTGCATTTCTTCCTATGTAAGATCGTTAGGATGTAACTTACTCAAACATTCAGCTGTGAATTTCAGATTTAAACAATATCAAAAAAGAAGCTTTTGTTCTGTTGTTTTCTATTCTGTTCTGATCTTTTTATTGATAATACTATTTTTGTAATTATTCCTACAAGCTCGAACCACAAACCTGCAACATATTCTATATCAAACATGCCATCGAGAGAGAGAGAGAGAGAGAGAGAGAGAGAGAGAGACTTATAGCATAAACTTTCACTCGGTAATACCTTGGGATACCTGCCATTTGCGCCTGGGACTACCACTAAGTTACGTCACATGACCATATGAGGCGAAGTCGAGCTCTATATTAAACGATAAAACCCATACGTTCGCAGTATCCGCCGTTTTACATTGAACACAAGCTTAATTTCACGATTTTCAACATTTGAAATTAGTCTAAGGAATATGTGAGCATGTTTTCTTTTTGTGTACTAAAAGGTAGTGCCAATACGTATGAATTAACGATGCTTATAATTAAATATGTACAACTAGCCACAGAGCAAATATAATATTGATTATTTGACATGGTGAATAGGTACTAATATTTGTGTAAATGCTTTTGTTTAATGTCTTGATGTATACATACGATTTTTCAAATATGTCATTATGGCCAAAATTCGTCTTTTTGTCATTGGTAGAGTTTAGTACATGTGATTTAATGCCCATTTGTTTATTCGTATTTGTATTTTTAAAAAGTTTCAGTTGTGTTAATTTCTAATGACTTTGGTTATGTGTAGATAGCTCAAGAAACTGGTGATGTAACTAGTTTTCTAGTAATGTTTAAACACCGTCCAACAGAGTCTTCCTTTTAGATGTAGTGGAGTAAAATATCTGATTTTACTAAAAAAATATCTATTAAAGTTTGTATAAGTTGTTATTTTGAAACAGAACAATATATGACATTTGGTTTGCCCTTTATCTTTAGGAAAAACCCTCGTCAGATTTAGGTGTTCCGAATATGATTTTATGATTAAGACAGGCAGAAATTCAAAATAGACAGAGACCAAATATTGTGCATATTGTGCCTCAAGCTAAGTCTTCAATGTATTTAAGACGAACACCATTTTGTTTGCATATACCCATCATATTCTGTTTTAAGACGAACACCATTTGTATGTATCTACATGTCATATTCTAAGACGAACACCATTTTGTATGTATCTACATGTCATATTCTGTTTTAAGACGAACACCATTTTGTATGTATCTACCTGTCATATTCTAAGACGAACACCATTTTGTATGTATCTACATGTCACATTCTGTTTAAGACGAACACCATTTTGTATGTATCTACATGTCATATTCTGTTTTAAGACGAACACCATTTTGTATGCATATACCTATCATATTCTGTTTTAAGACGAACACCATTTTGTATGTATCTACCTGTCACATTCTGCTTTAAGACGAACACCATTTTGTATGTATCTACCTGTCATATTCTGTTTTAAGACGATCACCATTTTCTATGTATCTACATGTCATATTCTAAGACGAACACCATTTTGTATGTATCTACATGTCATATTCTGTTTTAAGACGAACACCATTTTGTATGTATCTACCTGTCATATTCTGTTTTAAGACGATCACCATTTTGTATGTATCTAGATGTCATATTCTAAGACGAACACCATTTTGTATTTATCTACATGTCATATTCTGTTTTAAGACGAACACCATTTTGTATGTATCTACGTGTCATATTCTGTTTTAAGACGAACACCATTTTGTATGTATCTACATGTCATATTCTGTTTTAAGACGAACGCCATTTTGTATATATCTACCTGTCATATTCTGTTTTAAGACGATCATCATTTTGTGTGTATCTACATGTCATATTCTAAGACGAACACCATTTTGTATGTATCTACATGTCATATTCTGTTTTAAGACGAACACCATTTTGTATGTATCTACATGTCATATTCTGTTTTAAGACGAACACCATTTTGTATGCATATACCCATCATATTCTGTTTTAAGACGAACACCATTTTGTATGTATCTACATGTCATATTCTAAGACGAACACCATTTTGTATGTATCTACATGTCATATTCTGTTTTAAGATGAAAATACCTAAATCAGTTGCAGTATGTCAATGTGTTTGGTGTCTATTAAGAAAATGTGTAATTTCCCATTTCTCATAATTACACATATTCTTTTCTTACCTAGAAGTCAATTAAATATATAGTGGATATTTTCTTTTCCTACGTTAAAACCGGCTATATTTCATTATGCGGTACAAAAAAACGTGATATTTTAACGAGTGCAGAAGCCACGAGCGGTAGGATTGGGATGACCTAATCTGTCGCAGCAAATTACATTTTAAAGATTTGTAAACTACTTGATCATATCTGACCACAGAGCAAGTCCGATTCAGTAATGCATCACAGCGGGTTTATCATTGTTGTCAAGGAAGTAAGGGGAAATAACTTCATAGAGACGTGAACGGCGTCGAGTCAAATTTCTTCAGCGAAAATTAATTTCCATGACTGAAATGTAACGTAGTTTCTATTTATTTGTTCTAGCTCACAAAGTACTCATTTTTGTTGCTGCAGGTATAACTTCTGTAGCACACACAATCAAGCGTCGCATGGCATGATGGGAAATCTTATAATTTCACCTGTGAAAATATAAGGATATATTTTTCACATGTGAAAATATAGGAATGAAAACAATATGAACATTATTTCGCGAATAAGTTTTCTATATTTAACACTTAAGTATATGACAAATAGTATCATTAATGTGCAGGTTGTGCTCTGTAAAATAATATTTGCTCTTTGTACTTCGCATTATATATATATATATATATATATATATATATATATATATATATATATATATATATAAATATATATATATGGACTACTGAATAAATTCATATTATGAGCCAGAGGACTACTGAATAAATTCATATTATGAGCCAGAGGACTACAATACTGAATATATTTATATTATGAGTCAGAGGACTACAATACTGAATATATTTTATGTTCTTCTCCATTAAATTGTATTGGGTCTTTGTTTCTTCACTTTATAACTGAATTGCCCTTTACACTTTTGAAAAAGTGTATGCTAACTCGGCATGTTGCGTTTTTGGCAGAAAAAGCAAAAAAGGATTTGTACTAACACACAATAGGTATCTTGCAAGTATTTTGTTTTTCCTAAACATATATTTGTGAATTTCGATAGATACCTGCCATTTTGTATCATGTAATGCCATCAAATTCTTATTCTAAGCTTCGATATTCTTTATTGTGATAGTAGAATATGTTCCAATTGCATCAGTATTAGTTAATGTTTGATATAGTATAAGTCTTTTATCATTTTTAATGTCACGTAACAATTACATTGTTTATTTATTACTTTTTGTTAGACTGGTATCACGCACCAATTGACTGATGTAAAGGAGCCGCTGCGGCTCAGTGGTCAGAGTACCCGACATGAGACCGGAAGTTGCGGGTTCGAATCATACCATTGGATCAGCCCGGGTCGGCTACCGTGGTGCATACTTGGGCAAGGCACTGTACTCCAATTGCCACGGCACTGAATAGCCTTTTTATGTTGCTGTGTGGTAAAACATCAAAGCAAAAAGCATACTTTCTATACTTTTTTTTGTGGATCTTAAATATGTTTTAATTAGTTTGAGTTTTGAAAAGCTCCTCTCGCACTAGCTATGCTGACACACATTGTTAAAAATATGCATAGTGCAATGGTAAGGTTTGGATGATATTCTGTGTATCCCCACTTGAGAGTCCATTGTAAAAGTTTCAGTGCTTCCCAGTTTTTAGCTTTCTTGCCTGTAATTTCCTCATAACTCTGAATGTGACGACGAAGACTTCGAATTTCGTAATACAGACGATCAGCATCAACTTCGTCGTACTGCTGAGAAAGATTCGCACTTGCAATACGAATTTCGTCATTATTTGCAAGATTCATAAAAAAAAGTCAAATCGTGTGAGAAATCCGAACTTAGAGTTAATTTCGCGCAGCTGCTGAGATCTACGCTCAATTTCCGCATGCAGACGATCGAGAATCTCTATGTGCTCGTGATTGATTTCTTGCAGCCAAGTTATTCTCTCCAGGTATTCGACTTTTCTTCTGAACACGACGCTCTGTACTTATATCATTGTCTTTGCAAAATTTGGCAGCAGTCGTCTGGGCCTTCGTAATTAGATTGTCTATTTCTTTGTTGAAGCATATACTTAGAGCATTCATCTTCGTTGCACAAGCATCCATTCCGAGACCTTTTGTTTGTAGATGCTTCTGCGTTTTGTCTATCTCCTCCAGTATGGCGTTCCAAAAATACAGATATGATATGAAGGAGTATGACAATATTGATGTGAGTATTGTTCCTGCATCACCTCTGGTTTCAACTGTCTCTGATTCGCCATCACTTAGCTCCTCCAGTGAATCAACAATTTCTTCAAGGTGTGAAGCCACAGCCTCCACGGCATCATGTTTTGCACTCCAGCAAGTTTCACATATCCGTTTTACATTTTTTGGAATATGTTTCTGAAGAATTTCCCATCGATGTGTGGAAGAAGAGAAAAATACATAAAATTTTTCGACAGTGCCAAAAAAATGTTACTACATTTGCACTGAAAGCAGCCGCATGAACTCCTGCTAAATTCAAGCTATGATTTGTGCATGGAATAAAGATAGCTTTTTGGTTTAACTGCAAAATTCGCTGCTTAACTCCAGTATGAATCCCTGCCATATTCGCAGCATTGTCATAACCTTGGCCTCTGCAGTCTGACAAATTTAGACAATCCTCTTGAAGCTTTGTCAGAATTTTATTCGTTACAGCTTCAGCTGTCTTTCCATCAAGACGAAAGAAATCGATAAAAGACTCTTTGATCTCTACTTCTTCATTTACGTCTACATAACGAAGTATCTGACACATTTATTCGACATGTGAAAGATCGGGAGTACTAAAAAACCTAATAGTAAAGTATTTAGCTTTGTTCGCAGAATCAATAATTGTGGCCCGAACACAATTTCCAAGAATTACAATGACTTAATTCTGAATATTAGGTGAAAGACATGACACAGCTAACGTCCCAAGCGTAACCGTGGTGAGATGCTCTCTCATAACAGGATCGTATTTTCCTAGCAATTTCATCAATTCAAGAAAATTCCCTGAGTTAGTGTCACTTTCCAAAGATAGGGTTTCCCTGTGTCCTCTAAACGGGAGGTTTTGTTTAGCCAAGAACGTGATGCCATCCAAAATTCTTTTGAGAATATCTCTCCACTTTGCCAAACGCACTCTGATTTGAATTAAAAAGTCGACAACAAAAGTAGTAGAGGGCTCCCTTTGAGCGGGAGTACATCATCCAAGACCTCAAATTATTCTCTCCATTTCCTAGCTTTTTGAAGAACCAATCTTTCGACAATGATCTGTTCTCATGTTCACCTTCACCAAACTCGCTTTTAACTATGTCAAATGGTCCATCCTTATTCTGGAGAGTTTCAGAGACTCTTAAAACGAACTCAGTTCTAAGTTCATCCGTTATAGTTTTGGTCCAATGACCAGCATCACCGAAAACAACCAAACTGGCATTGGTAGAGTCCTGATTTACATTTATTTCTTCATTTAAATGTTGCTGTGTAACTTGCTGATATTGCAGTGCAGAAAAGTTTGCTGTTGACGTCATTGACATGGCTGTGGCGCCGTCAGCTGAGCCATCATTTGGTATTGTTTCATTCCCACTTCGACTTCGTTCACCTTCAGCTTCATTGGCATTGATAATATTGCTATCACAAATGTCATCATTGTTGTCAACTAAATACTCCGGATCCGGCGTTGCTGAAGTTGTTGCTTGAACCTGACCAGCCAGAACAGGATCATCATTAAAGTCATGCAGCTCAGCACTGTCAAGCTGATTGTCAGCAGCTTCAGTTGCAGGTGTAGTCGGAACAAATTATCGACGAATAGCTGCAGCGCCACCTGCCTTTTTTTCTTTTTTTTTTTTTTTTGTTTTTTTTTGCGATTTTCTCTGCGCTTTTCATATTCTGCTCCACTTAGTTTCTGCCGCTTGCTGATGATGTGACTGTTGTAACACGGTTAATGTCGCAGATTGAAAGTTAGTATCCGAATAATCAGATTAATTAGATTATTTTCGTAAATAACTAGTACAGTTAAAATATTTTTAATGTTAATAATCACTGCACCCGAAATTACCCACGTCTCTAAGCCATAATTATCATTGGTCCGTATCAACTATTGTATTTGGATAAAGTACACATGACTGTCGAATTTTCCTATAGCACTAAAGTACTCATGACAGTCGAATTTTCCTTTAGCACTAAAGCCACCTAAGCATATCAGTGACTTGATCTGTGTAAACACAGCTCCAGAAGTCAAGCCGTTGGGGGCCGCACCGGCCCCGTCACAGGGCGGCGGCATCATCAAAGGTAGCATCTCAAAATTTTCAAAATATTATCCTCCTTTACCCCCCCCCCCCCTCTCTCTCTCCTTTTCTTTTCTTTTCCTTTCTTTTTTCCTCTTTCTTTTTTTCTTTTTTTCCATTTTTGCCACCCTTACAAAAGTGCCGTCCGGGGCGATTCGCCCCCATTGCCCTCTATTCGGTACGCCAGTGACCTGAGTCAGTAAATATTGTCGCTGGACCAGACTGTCTAATGCCAATTAATTATAAGAACACTGGCTTTGCATGATCTTTAAAGTATGGAAGCTTGTAATTTAGTTCTTTGTCAGTCTTTGTTTTGTATATGTAGAAGAGAAGATCGCAATAAAGATGCAAACATTATCATTGCGTGTGGTTAATTCCATATATCTGTCCATGTCTATATTACTGCGGCTAATTCCCTACACCTGTCAATGTCTATGTTACTGTGGCTAATTCCCTATACTTGTCAAGGCCTATGTTACTGTGGCTAATTCCTTACACCTGTCAATGTCTATGTTACTGTGACTAATTCCTTACACCTGTCAATGTCTATGTTACTGTGGCCAATTCCCTACACCTGTCCATGTCTATGCTACTGTGGTTAATCCCCTACACCTGTCCATGTCTATATTACTGCGGCTAATTCCCTACACCTGTCAATGTCTATGTTACTGTGGCTAATTCCCTATACTTGTCAAGGTCTATGTTACTGTGGCTAATTCCCTACACCTGTCAATGTCTATGTTACTGTGGCTAATTCCCTATACTTGTCAAGGTCTATGTTACTTTGGCTAATTCCTTACACCTGTCAATGTCTATGTTACTGTGACTAATTCCTTACACCTGTCAATGTCTATGTTACTGTGACTAATTCCTTACACCTGTCAATGTCTATGTTACTGTGGCCAATTCCCTACACCTGTCCATGTCTATGCTACTGTGGTTAATCCCCTACACCTGTCCATGTTTATGTTACTTTGGCTTATTCTCTACACCTGTCAATGTCTATGTTACTGTGGCTAATTCCCTACACCTGTCAATGTCTATGTTACTGTGGCTAATTTCCTACACTTGTCAATGTCTATGTTACGTATGCACTCTTAAGAATAATTTACGTAAAAGAAAACGACGGGTTTTTTTATGACCGCCACAGCTTTGCGACTGCGACAATCTTTTCAAAACATAATAAATAAATAAATAAATATAATGAAGGGGAATTTCATCATATCAATCAATGCGGTGTACTTACATTGTGCATTGATTTAAAACAGAACAGATAATATGAGAAAACATAACTGCTGTTAAGTATGGACACAAAGCCCATCGTATACGTAAAGCATACACTTTCAAATTGTGGCCACAATCTGTAGGTTTAGCATGCACAACTATTTCATACGTTTCATTGCTATAGATATGATTCACCATGAATATTTTATCATCAGGATCTTACCTTGAAAATTAACCCGAGCGGAAAAGAAATCCACGTGCAATTATGCACATTATATAATGAGGGGGGGGGGAGTGCAGAATCTCATATAAATCATCTGTTCAGAATTCGCTTCATGTGATTTACACGCAGCAGATGAGTTAAATATCGGATTTCCCCTACTGCGATGATGTTTACCAACGATAACTGTTTTAAATCTTAATATTTTTAGAGTTACTAAAGTACATGATTTGTGTCAACTGTTGATCGATCAACCAGGACTGAATTAGCCTTAACTTCTTGTATTTATGAAATGTTTATGACAACTGTTTAATGTCATTACCATCTTTATATTTCGTACTTCTCCACCACTACTGAATTGTTTTTGTCGATATAATTTGTTGAGCACGTGAGACCAGAAATAGTGTGCATAATCCTTCTTTTATTTACATCATTGGTGCGTTGCAAAGAACCGGGTCAAATTTCATTTGAGAAATTATTTTATTGTTGATTTCGTGATAGTTGTAATAAGGAACCATCACCCACCAGGTGTGGATCCATGATTTGTTTCTATGGGGGTTGATTTTAAGAACGCCATTTGCTCAGTTTTTCAGTGACAAATGTACCTGCTCTGCTGCAAGAGGAGGGTTTCGGCCAAACCTCATCTAAATCCTCCACTGCCCACCTTCCCCAAGAATGCGAAAATACAAGCAAACAAACACTAGTTAAAGAATTCAGATCGTCAGAGAACGTGAAAAGCAAATGTTTTGCTATTCTCATCTTAATTTTGCCCTCAGAGCAAGATATTAACCGCAGATGTCTTTCTCCTTCTCCATAAAATGTATATAAACAGTTGCTTCTAGCTGCCACACTAGATGAGTTGCACAGAGCAACCAGGTATAAATAGAGAAATAATTAAATTCTACAGAGATATTAAATGGAAATGCTCACAATTAACATTTCAAGTGAGCATTTACAAGTATCGACCCAAACGAATTTACCATTTTTCGACAATATGTGTTGTTGATTTATTGTGAAACTGACGTACAAATGTTCTAGGCTCACTATCTCAATTTTCGAAACTTTTCAAGTGAGTTTTCTTAAAAGGTTTATCGACGAACATTGAGTTAAACTCTTTGTGTTGGTATTCAACAGCTAACTAAATGCCTAACAACAACAACAACTGAAAATGCAAGACAAGGTGTATACATTGAAGAACGAACATGTAAACTAGATGATTCTGATGATTTATGTGGCCAGAGTTTTATTACTAATTTGCATGTAAACATTTCAACAGATACAGGAAACAATATACACTCAATTTTTATTATTGACAACCAAATGTATGAAATATGCGACAATTTTTCAGGGGTAGCAGCAGATATCGACAGATTACATTGACAGATTTATACAAATTAGATTTGAAACAAAATCTACCACCATGGAAACCCTTACGCTTTTTATTACAAATCCCACCCCGCCCTTAACCAAGGTGTTGTAACCCTAAATTTGTCACATATTGTATATGTCCTGGTGCTGTGATTGCATGTATCGGTATTGGTCACAAATATTCAACAATGTTACAGTGACCGCAGTTTTTTTAAAAATATATATTTGAAATTGACGCTAGTTGTTGGAACATTGGGTGGGATGGGGGTGGAGGGGGGGGGGGGGAACAAATTTACTCCTACCACATCGGAAACCTATATACAAAGTTTGGTGAATTTCCAAATCACTATATTCCTGCTATATACCAGGGATACAAATTCTAATCCTTTGAAAATTTATGAATCTTTAAAATGATTTATTATCTTCTGTTTTATTTTCTACTGATTCACTATCAACAATAGTCAACTCAGTTTTCATATTAATTTTTTTAATATACAATCGAAGTATAATTTATAACACATGGAAATGACAGTCAACTACGTTTGTTTTATACCTTGTATCTAAATTGTATTTTAACTTTGGTAAAATACGGTATATTATTAAAACAATGACATTATATAATGTATCATCTGCAATTAAACCTGATGGTCTCTCAGACTTTAACATGTTTGGTCACTTACTGTGTCCTTTGTTTTTGAACTTGAATATTTTATTAATAAGGTCAATATGCCATTAGCTTTTATATACTTTATTTTAATAATAATGACAATATGTTTTTATATATTTTATTTAAATTTTACTGCATGGTTATATGTGTGTATGCCTGTCTGTGTGTATAATCGTTTTATCGTCATTGTACATCGCCTCTGAAGATTCTTATCCTAGATCGCGCTATATTAAATAAAGTGATTTGATTTGATTTGATTTTGATTTGATTTGATTTGAACTTGTAAAGGAATTACACAAAAAGTAGAACAAAGTTGAATAGTTTCATCGTCCTATCTTTTTCAAGGATTACTTATCATGTAAAAGTCAGGGTATTGGTGATGTAATACTTAGCAGATTTTTCATTTCATTGACTGTGTCAGTTGGTTTAAATGCTTAGCGTGATTGCCGTGATTTGAAATGGATGTTATAGGTTCTTCTACGTAATGACTTCCTGTGATGCTGACTAATATTCTCCCACACATAGGATTTCCGGATTTATCGTGAAAAATTAATTAATTTCTACCTGGCATTATTAAAATAAAAATTATAACGACCTATCCTAATCAAGGTATGCGAAATATACCGATTAGCGGTAATTTCTAGCCCTTGATAAATCTGAGCAATTCAGCGGCCTCAAAGTAAGATCGCGAAAACAAATGACGTCATCTTAAATATTATAACCTTCCATGAGCTGTAATCAATGCAATATAAGAAGCCATAAATATATTCCCCTGTAATTAAACAAAAACGCCCAAATCTACATCCGCGAAAAATATCCGCAATAATTTGCTAAGTCCTCTTTCACAAAGTTTTAATTAAAAGTAAATATAAACAATTAAGAAGATGTTTTTTACGATACTCCAGGGCTCTTCAATTAATTCTCCAAATAAAATGAGCGACCTTATATAAATAAGTTCAAATTACCATGTATTCCTAAAAATGTAACATGATGGACTTTCGTCATAAATAGTGTACAGATACATTTAATTTATATGGAACATGATGGATTTTCGTTATAAATAGTGTACAGATACATTTAATGTATATGTAACATGATGGACTTTTGTCATAAATAGTGTACAGATACTTTTAATTTATATGTAACATGATGGACTTTCGTTATAAATAATGTACAGATACTTTTAATGTATATGTAACATGATGGACTTTTGTCATAAATAATGTACAGATACATTTAATTTATATGTAACATGATGGACTTTCGTTATAAATAGTGTACATATACATTTAATGTATATGTAACATGATGGACTTTTTTATAAATAATGTACAGATACATTTAATTTATATGTCAAGGGTCGGAATTGTTTATTATACAGCGTTACTTTGTATCAGTTCATATTTCGAAAAGAAATCTAAGTCAAATACCGAGTTCAATACACCCTTCCTCTCCTTTACGTCCATGCATTTTTTTCAATAGAATAGTCAATACGCATTGATAGGGTAATGAAGTTAGAGACTATAATATTATGAAAATAGAAAGTACTTTTGGTGACGGCAATCTCAGAGCTTCACGACTGTGCATATATCTTAACATTTATTTTCAGTGATGCCTCTTAAATCTAATTGTTGCATCTAGTGTTATGTCATTTTTTCTCCCTAATATTTGAACACTTGTGTACGGAACCTTGTTAATCTTAAGTACAGGCCTTAAAAGTAAAGAAACCCAAGTCGACTTGTAAAAAAGGACCCTCCAAAAAGTGTTTAATTTTTTAAAAAAATATCCATATTAGATCAAACATTACTATAACGTGTCCTTTTGTACATATTATCTTTTTGCATTGCAGGAAATATTAATTGTAAGTACACCTTGGGTTTAGTATGGCATACACAAGAGGAAATTGTAAGTACACCTTGGATTAGTATGGCATAATGAAGGCGCAATAGTAAGTACACCTTTGGTTAAGTATGGCATAATCAAGGCGCAAAAGTAAGTACACCTTGGGTTTAGCATGATATACAAGGCGGAGCAGGTGTGTACACCTTGGGTTTTGTATGGCATATACAAGGCATAATTGTAAATACACCTTGAATTAAATATGCATACACAAGGCGCAATCGTAAGTACACCTTGGGTTTAGTATGCATACACAAGGCGCAATCGTAAGTACATCTTGGGTTTAGTATGCATACACAAGGCGCAATCGTAAGTACACCTTGGGTTTAGTATGCATACACAAGGCGCAATCGTAAGTACATCTTGGGTTTAGTATGCATACCCAAGGCGCAATCGTAAGTACACCTTGGGTTTAGTATGCACACAAGGCGCAATCGTAAGTACATCTTGGGTTTAGTATGCATACACAAGGCGCAATCGTAAGTACATCTTGGGTTTAGTATGCATACACAAGGCGCAATTGTAAGTACACCTTGGGTTTAGTATGCACACAAGGCGCAATCGTAAGTACATCTTGGGTTTAGTATGATATACAAGGCGCATTTGCGTATTATACCAGTAAGAGGTCTCTATATTTTTTAAATATTAATTTCTTTAAGTTATGCTTTAAATAAATTTGGAGAGAGGATATGGATACATATATGTATGCATGTTTAGTTAGTAACTTTCATCGCATTATAAGATGAATGTACGTAAATGTATGCCTGATTTGTTCTAAGGGCGGATCTACCTACTAAAATAAAATTTATCAGCAAGACCACTCGTCTTCTGAAATTAGGTGTAATCCTGACTATTATGTGGGATCTATAATCAGACTATTTACATTTTGCCATCTTTTCCTTCCGAGTAAAACAGGTATCCCATTTAAATATATAAATGTTTAGTTTCAGCAATCAGCTGAGACACATAGCATTGAACACTCAGAAAGTGTGGTTAGCTACTAATGGAGATATTTGGCATGGAACATACAGAAAAATGGCAGCTATCACCTGAGATACTAGTATTTGGCACACGCAGCAAATGTGGCAGCTACTAACAGAGATATTTGGCACGGAACATACAGATACAACAAAACTGGCAGCTACAACGGAGATATTTGGCATCGAACACACAGCAAATGTGGCAGCTACCAATAGAGATATTTGGCATCGAACACACAGCAAATGTGGCAGCTACCAATAGAGATATTTGGCATCGAACACACAGCAAATGTGGCAGCTACCAATAGAGATATTTGGCATCGAACACACAGCAAATGTGGCAGCTACCAATAGAGATATTTGGCATCGAACATACAGCAAATTTGGCAGCTACCAATAGAGATATTTGGTATGATCACTCGGCAAATGTAGCAGAAAATGGATGTACGTTGAATCAGCATGTACATGTATTTTAAATAAAATTACCTACGTTTGAAATTTAAAAAAGGCAGTTACATAAGTATCGACCCAGTAGTACTTGTCATTTTATACAAAAGTTATTTGACTCGTATATAATGAAACAAAAACGTTTTATTCAATCAATTGGTGCTACAGTTTTTCCACAGTGGAATGTAGTTGATTAATGAACACTTCATTTAATGTCTTGATTGTTTTCCTTTATTGGTAATGAAAGACACCTACCATGAGGACATTACATATATAACAGTAAGTATGAAAAAGACTTTACCCATCTATAACACCAAATCTCCAGAGTCCATATATCTTGGCGCTGCTCCGTCTAATAAAAACAGCCCAAAAAATCACTGAAACGCTCAATGTTCTACCACCTAATTAAATTTAGCATGTATCATTATGTTTTTTTGTTATTTGCGCTACTATTGTTTCTATCAAATGTTGAGGGAAAAAAAAAGTGTTTCTGGGATTTGAGAGTATCTTCCGTGCTGTTGTTGTTGTCCGTTCGCTCCATCTTCATCGGAGCACCGCTGTTCATACCTCGATATTGTATGTAATGCATAAAGTTTAGAGATACATTTTTATTTCCTGGGATTTGAGATTATCTCCCGTGTTGTTGTTAATTTGCTCCGTATTCATCGGAGCACAGCAATCCAAGTTTAGCGAACTGTAGATGAAACTAATTTGCTTCTGTTATTCCTCCGTAGAGAAAACCATTGTTAAGCAATCACTGCCAAAACCAGAACTACTCTTACTACCAGAACCACCAACACCACCAAGCCTACTGATGTCTCAAGAATTACTTGACTGTTAAATCTGTTGCTGATGTAGTAGACGATCGATTGATTGGTGTTGATTGGTGTTTAAAGGCACATCGTCACATTAAAGGTTACACCATGCCGAGACAAATGGAGCAAAGTTCCTTGACCGAAAACACACCACGGGGGTTAACTCGGTCTGGTTTGGGCAGGATTAAAAAAACTCGCACCCTTCTGATCACGAGTCCAAAAGGTTAACAACTGAGCCACCACTGCCATTATTATCGCAACTATACATACTACCTTAAGCAACGTCATTATCATCAACGACAAAAGCAAATTCCAAAATCACCACAGCAACCAAATAATTTTGCAACACCACCATCATCACAGAAATAAGAACGGCAACACTGACAAAAACGATAAAAAAAATAAAAAAAATAATGTCAACAACAGAACATACTTCAACTATGACAATATCTTCCAATTCTTCATTCTTCCGATTTACTTTACTAATGAAACAGGAAGTATGCAAAATTGGAACAAAGACGACTATCTACGTCACTTCTACCGTGTATACCAGATAACTAATCATGTAAGTGGAAGGGCGGTGATCTATTTTCCTAATCGATTTATAACACAAACTGAGACTGCAGTGGTGTTAAGTTTTCTTCTATTGTTGACGCGTCTGATGGAATATGTGATTTCCTTAATTGCTAACCTTTACGATGGAAATCATCTGTTACTTGACGTCATTTACTTCCTTTAGTGAAGTATTTTTGAATATCAATCTATTAAAGGATACAAATTATTGTGGGAAGAACGTGATAGAATTGTTTTTCAACATTTTGACATTCCTCATTCGTCCCTCATTTTGATTAAATATTTGTTATTTCATATTGCTATTCTTGTGCTCTCTAATTATTTTCGTAAACTAACGTGCAACTTTATTCAATAAATTCAAAATAGTATTTGTTCAAAACTCCAGCGGACCTTGTCATAAAAAGGACACAAATATACGTAATTCAGAAGTCAATCGTCTCAGCTATCTTTTCTACTGAAGTGTTTCATATAGCCTTTCAATGACGTTAACAAAGCTAAAATATTTTCCCTTATACAAGATAATAAGTATAGGATTGGGTGATTGTACACGTCACCGGAAGTATCCATTTCTAATAGAATTGTCAATAAGCATTGAAAAGGTAAAGAAATAACCGATGGTAAAAATGGAAAGCATCCCGTATGACGTAAATCTCAGAGAGTCTGGATTGTTAATAAATCTAATCATTTCTAATCGATAACTAGCAGGCTCTGTCAATTCATTGCCACATCTAGTATGAAGTCAGCAGAATAGTAAATCATGAAGTAATAAATATTACACATTATTATGGAGGCTTTACATATTAGTCAATATAGGTCGTTTTGTGAATAAATTAAATTTGACTTGTGCAAAATTGATAAAATGTCAGCATTTATTCTAAAAATTCTTTGCCTATTAGAGAAAGCGTATGAATTTATTTCAACTTGATCTTTGTTTATTTCTTCATTAACTAATTAGTAAAATACAATTTTGGCGTACTAAATATGCTTGTACTTTATGCAGATTTTTGGCATGGGTCTAATAATCTGCATATCCATTTCTATAAACCGTAAGAATCTGCATATCCATTTCTATAAACCGTAAGTTCGGAAGAGGGTATATATGTATGTATATATATATATATATATATATATATATATATATATATATATATATATATATATATATATATATATATATATATATATATATATATATAATATATATTGTCACAGGATGAAGCCGGGTGAGGACTGGATTAGTGAAGACACCGAAAGCAAATGCGTTAATAAGATGTTTATTTATAAACGCAATTTAAAGATGAACAAATCTGACACCATTATAACAAAAAGATAAGGAAAATTATAAAGTTCCTAACATGGAACTATCAACAACAAGTAACTCAACGAGAAAAATCAAAGATGAATTTAACGAATGGAATTTTAAACAAACGTGAATAGCATCCTATCACCAATCGACAAATAAGAGTATATGATTTACACCCCAATATAAACAAGGTCTTATTAAGTACCAAGGGTGACCAAAGCATGTGATTTATGCGCTTATCAATAGGATACTCATCAATTTATCAATTCATCAAGCGATATTGGATTATGTATGAATTTATGAATATATCGTTCATATAACGAAAATGAAATGGGAATGCATGAAATTATGAATCTATCACACATATAGCGATATTGAAATGGGAATGAATGTAATTTTTGCACAAATAGCAATATTGAGATAACAATAAAAATGGAACACGCAATAAATATAACTGTCGTGGCGCCCGTTTGACGACCAAGATGTATCTCCGGTTCCACCCGCTCTAGTCCATGGTCAAGGAGCCACCACGCATGGTCCACCCCTCCCAGCCTGTTGAAGGATCCCTCGAGAGCCTTCACATTAACACAGACCCGTTGGTCGAGAAGCCTTGGTCCCTCGCATCGAGAAAACCAGTACACTCTTCCGAAACAACGTCACCAGACACAGCGTACACGTCACACGAAACCACACAGAGTTCTGTGACTTCACACCTCCAAACCATACATAAGGAACAGCTATACAGCTGAAGTTTTGCTCTCGTAAAGAGGTAAGCTTTCTGACAAGACTCGTCGTAGTGTAATTTGTTTATAGAGAATTCGCTCTATATGTACTCTAGTTGTGACAGATATGCGCAGCAGCTAGGTACGTGAGTTTTCACTGCAGGCAATTTGCACGTGCAGCATAGGGTGAATCGCGCTCAGTATTTCAAACTAACTAGAGCCGAAAAACTAAACAACCCCCGAGTAACGCTCTAGTCGGAAACGAAACCCGAATACATTTTTTGACCACATATACATATTGATATAAACCATACAATTCCGTGACAATACCTCCCCCCTTAAAAAAAAGTGGAAGCACTTTTAGAAAATCACGGAATTTTGCAAAAATACAAACTGAAACGTATTATTTACATTACCAGAATATCATGGTAAGAAAAAAAAACTGACAATCACACTCTGCTTAAATAATCGGCCCCTACATTTTCCGACCCTCCGATTGCTTCGATCTGGAAACGATATGGCTGCAGAGTCAATGCCCAACGCATCAATCTTGCGTTGGCAACTTTTGCCTTGTTCAAATATATGAGAGGCTGATGGTCCGTTTCAAGGACAAATTCCCTTCCGAAAAGGTACGTGTGGAATTTACCTATACCCCACACCAGTGCCAAGCACTCCTTTTCGATCACGGAGTAGTTTTGCTCCCTAGGCAGCAATTTCCTACTAGCATAAGCTATGGGTAACTTTACCCCGTCTTGCTCCCGTAGCAAAACTGCTCCTAAGCCCGTGTCGGATGCATCAGTTCTCAATATGAACGATTTATTTAATTCTGGCAACTTTAGGATCGGTGCACTGATCAACCTTGCCTTAAGGGCGTTAAAAGCTTTTTCTTGGCATAAACCCCAAGAAACTTTATTTGGCTGCCCTTTCCTAGTTAAATCCGTCTTCTGGCAAACGTCGCACGATCGACAGAATCGTGCTACGTCACTATTTACGCCAGGCCAATAAAATTCTCTTAACACTTTGTCAGTCGTCCTCTTCCTACTCAAGTGACCTGCACTACCGGACTCGTGCGCTACTCTAAGTACATGTGGCCTGAATTTCTGAGGGACAACTAGTTGGAAGAATGTTCTACCCTCCAACAAAGTAAATTGCCTGTACATTAACCCTTCCCTACGTACAAATTTCAGACTTGCACCGCCCTTACAATGTTTCGCGGTACCGGATACGATCCTCTCCGCGGTCGCGCTCAAGGACGCGTCACGCCCTTGCTCACGCGTAAATTCATCGCGCGAGATATCAGTCACGGCTTCCGGAACTTTTAACTTACGTAGCGACTTTTTATCCGCCTGCGCCTGTACCCTAGTTTCGACCGCTTGTACAATGGGAAACCGGAAATCAGACTGAGTTGGGAGTCTGGAGCCCTCGACATTTCCGATAGTTAAGTCGTATATGGGCTTTTCCATACACAGAGCTTCTACGGTTCCGGTCAGAAAAGGCGTCTCGATTTCTACTCTCGCGACGGGAACGCGATCAATCGTTTGATCTAATAACATGCACGGGGATTTCCGACCAAGCATTTGGTCATCCCTAACGAGACTCCGCTTTACTACGATGCCCGTACACCCGGTGTCGCGTAAGAACGTGACTTCTTGACCGTTGGCGGTACCAGTAGCAGTCGGTACCTTCGCCTCGGGAAAAAGACAAGTGCCGATCGACTGAATAACATCATGACCGATCTGCGCACGCGCTGCGGACTCGTATACCTTATTCGCGTTATTAGATGCCGAATTATCACGCGGAAAATCATCGCGCTTACCGCCTCCTGACCAAGCTCTGCTTTCAATAGCAACCGCGACTCTCTGGACAAACCCCTTCCTTTTTGGACAATCGGGAGTGATGTGACCCCATTCCTTACATGTGAAGCATTGTCTATCCCTACGACTTGTACCCTTCCCAGATTGAAAGTTTCCACCCTTATGTGTACCAAGTTTCTCGGGTTCTCTGGGTCTCTGATCTTTATCTTGATTACCTCCCTTGTTATCCTTTGAAACCACATTCTGGGTACCTCCCCGAGCTTCGGCGAAATTGTCTGCCTGAGTAGCCATATCAGAGATATTATTGAAGGACTTTTCCCTCAGGAACAAGTACAATTCCCTACCACAAGTGTTTAACAGCTGGTCCCTAAGTAAAAAATCGGTAAGACCCTCAAACGTTTTTTGAATCTTACCACATTCAACCCAACGCTGGAAATAATCCCCCGTCCTACTGACGAACTGGATGAATGTCTCGCCTTTCTCGGGTTTACTATATTTAAACTTTTTGCGGAACCCTTGTTCTGTCAACTCGTATCTCTTAAGGAGTGCCTCTTTTAACGCGTCATAGTTCAATGCGTCGTTTATGGGAAGACGCGAATACACATCTAGCGCTTTACCTTTAAGTAACGCGCTGAGATGGAGCGACCAATCATCTTTTTTCCACTTTTGGATGGTAGCATATCGCTCAAACCTATGTAAATAACTATCTAAGTTATCTTTGTCATCTTCAAAAGGGGGTAATTTAGGGCCTCTTAACTTTGATTCTTGTTGACCATCTTTCTTAGCCTCTAATAATTCAAATTTCCTTCTATGTTCTTTCTCCATATTCCTGTCTTCTAACTCAATGGCTTCTAACTTTGCTTGTTTCTCCCTATCTAACTTTCTTTCCTCAAGTTCTCTTACCAGCTCTATTCTTTCCCTTTCTGCTTCCTTTTCCCAACCTATCCTTTCCTTCTCTGCCTGTTTCTCTAACTCTATCTTCATTTCCTCAAATAGCATTTTCTCCCTTTTAAATGATATCTTTCTTTCCTCAGTTTGCTTGTCTAATTCTAATTTTTCCCTTTCAAATGCTATCTTTCTTTCCTCGGCTTGCTTGTCTAATTCTAACTTTTCCCTTTCTATATCTCTCTCCTTTAATCTTTGATCCCTTTCCCGAGACTGCTCCTCCTGAACGAATTTTCTAAGGGCCTCCCCCTCATACCCAAACTGTTTACCCAACTCCACTAGATCTTTGAGTGACGACATGATAAATACTGTTGATAAGATCACCAATCCTAAGTGCACTATCATATAACACATACAATTTTACGACTACGCGAACCAACCGTATATCCCTTCTCCAAATATATGCAATATGTATATATGACAAACAAATGGTAAATAAAACAAAATATGAGTGAGGTATTCTCTCACCCGCCTGAATTAGTTCTTGTCAGGAAGGTCACAATCTGAAATAAATAACTGAAAAAATCTTACCGGAGTCAAGACCTATGCAAACTAACGTCCGTGCTCCGACTAATCCAATAATCCCACTTCTGACACCATTTGTCACAGGATGAAGCCGGGTTGGGACTGGATTAGTGAAGACACCGAAAGCAACTGCGTTAATAAGATGTTTATTTATAAACGCAATTTAAAGATGAACAAATCTGACACCATTATAACAAAAAGATAAGGAAAATTATAAAGTTCCTAACATGGAACTATCAACAACAAGTAACTCAACGAGAAAAATCAAAGATGAATTTAACGAATGGAATTTTAAACAAACGTGAATAGCATCCTATCACCAATCGACAAATAAGAGTATATGATTTACACCCCAATATAAACAAGGTCTTATTAAGTACCAAGGGTGACCAAAGCATGTGATTTATGCGCTTATCAATAGGATACTCATCAATTTATCAATTCATCAAGCGATATTGGATTATGTATGAATTTATGAATATATCGTTCATATAACGAAAATGAAATGGGAATGCATGAAATTATGAATCTATCACACATATAGCGATATTGAAATGGGAATGAATGTAATTTTTGCACAAATAGCAATATTGAGATAACAATAAAAATGGAACACGCAATAAATATAACTGTCGTGGCGCCCGTTTGACGACCAAGATGTATCTCCGGTTCCACCCGCTCTAGTCCATGGTCAAGGAGCCACCACGCATGGTCCACCCCTCCCAGCCTGTTGAAGGATCCCTCGAGAGCCTTCACATTAACACAGACCCGTTGGTCGAGAAGCCTTGGTCCCTCGCATCGAGAAAACCAGTACACTCTTCCGAAACAACGTCACCAGACACAGCGTACACGTCACACGAAACCACACAGAGTTCTGTGACTTCACACCTCCAAACCATACATAAGGAACAGCTATACAGCTGAAGTTTTGCTCTCGTAAAGAGGTAAGCTTTCTGACAAGACTCGTCGTAGTGTAATTTGTTTATAGAGAATTCGCTCTATATGTACTCTAGTTGTGACAGATATGCGCAGCAGCTAGGTACGTGAGTTTTCACTGCAGGCAATTTGCACGTGCAGCATAGGGTGAATCGCGCTCAGTATTTCAAACTAACTAGAGCCGAAAAACTAAACAACCCCCGAGTAACGCTCTAGTCGGAAACGAAACCCGAATACATTTTTTGACCACATATACATATTGATATAAACCATACAATTCCGTGACATATATATATATATATATATATATATATATATATATATATATATATATATATATATATATATATATATATATATATGCGCCGATTTACAAGTATGTTTTGTCAGTAACTTTCCTTTAAGAGATGAAGGTAAATGCAAATAAATACATGCCCGATTTTTCGAAATGATCCAATCCTCTGATGGAATAGTACCGTGTCAGCAGGATCAGTCGTAATTTGAAATTAGATATCCCCGTGATTCTGATCGCCATTTCTTTCAAGAGAAAACATTTATCCCACAACATATCTCTTCTTGTCCATAAACTACAGACATATTTGCTTCGAGTTACAGATGGAAAAAGACACTGTAGAATGGAGCCAAATGGATTATAAGTTTACTTAGCAAAGATATTATATAAAACTGCTAATATTTGGCAATTTACGTGGGAAATTATGAGCATCGATTCAAAGGAGCCTCACCTTTGGAATTGCAAGAGCGCTAAACAAACTCTGTGTTTAGGAATCAAAACTCCTCTAGCTCTGGGGTTCTCGTACATGAATTTCTGAGAATTCAACTGAAGACACAACAGCTTTCAAGCCTCTAGATTGATGATTGGATTTTAGTGATAGACAGCATGCGTTTTTGAAGAGTGGATGATTTTTCAAAATTCAACCTCTATTTAAACACAAGGTACATTTAATGCAAACAAAATTATTATTGATTTATGCATATCAGTCTACAAAATATGTGCCTGTCGTCTGGTTGCAGGAATTGGTTTAATATCTCCTTTTGCATACAGAAATACCAGAGCGTCATATTCACTTTGTGTTAATCTTCCTTTTCTTAAGCAGCTCACTCAGATGTGTGATATCATGCATGGCGCAAGCTGGTGCCAAGCGTTACACATATAATCCAAAATATTTATAAAGAAAAGTTATTTATTATGACCATATTAATTTTTATATGTATAATCCCTATCCTCGAAATAATTGTATACTCTCATTGTGCTTTTATATGTATAATCCCTATCCTCTAAATAATTGTATACTCTCATTGTGCTTTTATATGTATAATAAATAACTTTATTAAAATCTTTCCTTGCCCTGTTTTCCACTCTCTTTATGTGTCTCTGCGTGATTACCACCACAACTCTCACATATCCTATAATATATACACGTTCTGGCCGCGCACTTCCAACATGGGTGAACTGTACACCATTTCCTAAACTCTGCCATATGCATACCACAATACTCACCTACAGTTTTTCCAGCTCCCCCCCCCCCCCCCGGTCGGAACTATTTTGTATCCAAAACTCGAGGTATGCTCACACCACAACACTTTCATTGCTCCTGTTTGGTGGTATGCGACCTGATATATTGGCAAAATAGTGGTTTAATTTTGGTGGTGGCTCCAATCCCATGCGGGGGGGGGGGGGGGGATTGGGGTCAAGACCTGCGGGGGGGGGGGGGATAAAAAATTCGAAAACTTTTATTTTGTATCTACGTCCTTCGACGCTGACATTATGAGATATCGTCAAAACATGGTTTAAAAACGGTGAATGTCATTTGTGTCAATCTTTATCAGTTCTGATTCAAAAGTGACTACAAACTGGTGTTTTTCAGGTAAATTTCAATAATATTTAGCTTCAATGCCGACGAAAATTAAATTTGCTAGTAAAAATCTTAATTTTTAAAAAAATCCAGCATATAGCATTCAAGGTTTTTGTTCTTCGTGTTGACTCATAATCAGGATGGTAAAATTTAAGTTTATCTATATTGTTGTGCCTGTATGAGGCAACGTATACTTTATTGCTGATGAATACAAAATATTTCATGTGTTTGTTTATTTTTAAGTTTTTTTGTTCCTCTTTATTTAATAATGGGCAGACTCTAGCTAACCGATGGATTCATGTATCACTTGAGAGTTCAAACAATAGACCCAAACTAATCAATATTTTGTGCACATCCGTGAGTAAGTGTCAAATAAGAATGATTATGAAAAGGTAAATTGGTGCATCTAACAGAAGCAATGCATGAAGTTGGATGTATTTTAAGTGGGGCAAGGTAATAATTCCTGAATGGCAAACATGCACCAATGCATGAAGTTGCATGTATCTTAAGTAGGGCAAGGTAATAATTTCTGAATGGCAAACATGCACTAATGCATGATGTTGGATGTATCTTAAGTGGGGCAAGGTAATAATTCATGAATGGCAAACACCAATGCACGATGCAACCCTTTATCGAGTCGGCAGTATAAAACAAGTTTTCAAGTACACGGCATATGGTATTTTTCCTTCGCCATATCTTTCCAAAAAAAACAAAAAAAAACTTCTGGGGCCAAGAAACGGTGTCACATGAAGAGTATTGAAATCCCTGTACGCTCAAGTTCCAGAGGCGTTTGGTCCTGTTTCTCATATCAAAGTGCAGCCATACATATCTATACATGATGTCAGCTGTATCTCACAAATCATTGACAGTCTTTACACCTATCAACCTTATGACATTTTGATATATTTGTTTTTGAATCTCTGCTGTTGTAAGGCTGCTAAAAGTGTTTTATTTCTTTCTTTATTTTTTTATTAGTCCTTTCCGACACAAAATATTGCTGGGCCTTTCTTGCTCGATTGCCAACGTTTACACTAGGAAGAAAAATGATATCTAAGAATATGATTGGAAATCGGCCATCCCAGTCATATATTTGTCTTGTTTGCTATATATACATTTGTTAATGCATGCAGGTATTATTACAGATATGCACATTTGTTTACGTATGTAGGAAGCCGCGGTAGCTCAGTTGGCAGAACGTCGGACTCGTAATCCAAGGATCACGGGTTCGATACCAGCCCAGGCCAGCCCTTGTCGGCTGCCTCGTTGTGTCCTCGGGAAAGGCACTTAGCTTCCATTTCCTTGGCATGATAGACCCAATAATGCGTTAAAAGTGCCGTTAAAACCAACGAAATCAAAAAGAACTGTTTATGTATGTATTACCTTGTTGTCGTTTGTATACACTTTTCTTAGTTTTCTTATTTTGTATTTGCCCATAATATTCTTCATTTTCTTCCTCGATTCTTTTCGTGTAAATCAAGAGGTTTTCCATTTTTAAAAAATATCTTCTACCAGTTAAGCACTTTTTTGGATACTAAGTATACCATTTACGTACAGTTGAATATCTCTATTTGGATTTCCATGTGATTTCCTCATTATATAACTTCTTTATTAACCAGAATTCAAGCTGTCAGGATAATGCCACAAATCAGAACAGCTTTATAATATAGTATTCGAAGCATTTTATGCAACTTTGCTAAAATTGAGTAACTTAGTGTTTCAATGTTTGTCCCACAACAGGAGTACTTAACGTTCTTGTGACTTCTGATAGAAAAAAAAACAAAATTACAAAGCTACATTATTCGCTTGATTGCTAGTCACGAACTGAGGGTAATTTTACCTGTATTAGAGATCAAGGTATCATTATGATAACAGATTGTGGTGGAGCAGTACATTCGGTTGTTACAGTTCTCAATTCCTGAGAAGTTACTTCGTATTAGTTTAAATTTAGCCTAATACCGTTTAATATGTTATGAATCCATATCTCACAGTAGATTAGCGTATCACCTATCAGCTAAATTATATTGTAACGCTCCATGTCACTTAAAAAATCCTACGAGGCACTTGGCAGCCGCCATATTGATCGTAGCGAATTCGCCCACGGCTCCCAATTCGGAGCTTTTTTAAAATTTTACTATTTTAATATTCTCGCGTACTTGTAATATGTAGGGTTACACATTATACAGTAGTTTAGCAAATTTAGATGAGATCACTTCCTGTAACTTTAAAAATCTAACGAAGCAACTGGCAACCGCCATATTGTCAGAAGTGAATTCTATTACGGCCCCATGTTCGAAGACGTTTGAATTCTTACTATTTTAATCTGTTCCGGTACTTGTATATGTAGAGTGCTAAGCATTTTCGCAGCAGATTAACTTATCATATTCGTCAGGCTAACACCCGAACAAGACTCGGAACACTATCCTAGAAGTCTTGATTGGACGACAGTAGCCATTTACAATAGGAGTGAATTCGGCTCAATTCTAGAGCCTTCTTATATTACACTGTATCGAGAAAAGCACATGTACCGCAATTTTCGTTCAGTTAAAATCAAAGCTTTAACTATAAATGTAAGCGGGCTTTGTAGCGCCATCTAGGGTCTTAGTTTTGGTCACTGAATCCAGCTTGTTCGGTATATATACGAGATAGCTGTGGTTGCGATGGTGGTGTGATGTAATGTGGTGTGGAGTGATGTGGTATGGAATAAGCAAGAGCTAAACCTAAGATGTCCCCTTCGAGTGAAGAAGTCCAAGGCACCCAGCCGGAGCAATTACATTTGGTTGTAGATCGCCTAACAGGACAAGGCAGAATTAAGGATCTCGAAAGGTTACAAATTAGGTCTTTCGTCGACCAGAACAAGGGAGCTCCAAGGCCCGTCAAGAAAGCACAGTATCTTCCAAGAATACAGACTGTTACTGAAGATAACCATTATCTCAATACTTCGTCTCTTTTCGTCTCTCTGTCGATATTGAAGGAGCGACGACTCCGATAACGATCAGTCGGCAATTCCAGACCACGACCCAGTCGACGACTCTGATTACGATCAGTGGACGACTCAGGTCACGATCAGTCGACAACACAGAACACGACCTAGTCGGCGACTCGCAGCACGACCAGGCGGCGAGCTGAAGCAGGAAATACGGCAAATCCCACTGGCGCAGAGATTTGTCACATTCGCCAAACCTTAGATATATACAGTGCGGCTTAACTTCAACATAAATACCCATCAAAAGGATCTAAGGAGGCGAGACTCGGGTTAGTGTGGCCGAGTGATTCCGCTACAATACGTTCCAAGTCCGTTCCTGTAATTTATTACAGAGTGGACAGTACAAATCACAGCAAATTTACTTACTAAACAGATCTCTCAGTTGCCATGCAGCAACCAAATATTAGATTAGCTGCACCTAACAACTAAGATAGCAATACATCATAGATACACCATTGAGATATAGTGCACCACAACTTAGTCATTAGCACTTTACAGGAATATTATATTATATTATATATATATATATATATATATATATATATATATATATATATATATATATATATATATATATATTATATACTTTAGTGTGAAGTATGGAAACTTATTGGCGAAATAATTTTCATATTTTTTCATTCCTATATTTTCACATGTGAAAAATATATCCTTATATTTTCACATGTGAAAATATAAGATTTCCCATCATGCCATGCGACACTTGATTGTGTGTGCCTACAAAAGTTATACCTGCAGAAACAAAATCGAGCATTTTGTGAGCTAGAACAAATAAATAGAAACTGCATTACATTTCAGACATGGAAATTAATTTTTGCAGACGAAATTTTAGTCGACGCCGTTCGCGTCTCTATGAAGTTATTTCCCCTTACTTCCTTGACAACAGTGATAAACCCGCTGTGATGCATTGATGAATCGGACTTGCTTCGTGGTCAAATATGATCAAATAGTTTACAAAATGTCAAAATTATAATTTACTGATTAGGTCAACCCAATCATACCGCTATCTTAAGGCACTGATATTTATATGATCAGCCTATGAAAGTGAGGTGAATTTACGACAAAAGGGGTGGGTGGGGGTGGAGTGTGGCGATGAATAGTGAGTTTAATCTTCTAAGCTTCGATTCTGGAGCAACTTTGGTATATAATAAAAAGAAAAATTTCTTTTCCTGCTTTAATACCGGATATATTTCATCTTGTGGTACCCAAAACGGTATATTTTAACTCGTGGCTTCGCCACTCGTTAAAATACCACGTTTTGTGTACCACACGATGAAATATATATAGTATTAACGTAGGAAAAGAAAATATCCTCTCTCTCTCTCTCTCTCTCTCTCTCTCTCTCTATATATATATATATATATATATATATATATATATATATATATATATATATATATATATATACTTACAATAGCTTTAACTTAATAAGTTAGACTTTCTACCCCAACAAAGTATTCCCATATTTTAAGTTTTAAGTTTAGCCCTTATCTAGGATATGCCTAGTATACATTTTAGTCCGTTCAAGTTCTTTTAATATAGAGTGGACATCATAACTCCCACGCTTTAATATAGAGTGGACATCATAACTCAAGTATTTCCCACACTTTAATATAGAGTGGACATCATAACTCAAGTATTTCCCACACTTTAATATAGAGCGGACATCATAACTCAAGTATTTCCCACGCTTTAATATAGAGTGGACATCATAACTCAAGTATTTCTCACGCTTTAATATAGAGTGGACATCATAACTCAAGTATTTCCCACGCTTTAATATAGAGTGGACATCATAACTCAAGTATTTCCCACACTTCAAGCCATTATCCTTCTATGCCCCCTCATGCCCCTATGTTACTGATACATATAGTACAGGCCCAATTATCAACGACAATTCCCCCACTGAAGGAGTAGTTTACTATACCTACCATTACCGTATAGTCCCCCCTTCCCCCTGAAGAAGCTGCCCCACATACTACCACCCAATATCTACAACCTCGCCCCCTCGTCGTGCCCATAGGATACACATAGCATAGGTCCCTTTTATCTTAGTCACATTTCCCACTGTCCCCACACCCAGACACCGACCATTTAGTCACATAACAACCTTCACCTTCTTGAAGGATATACTGCCCACGTATCATCACTATGCACTTAGTCACTAACTCACACTCAGACCCTGACCACAGTTAAACTTTCAAATCTTGAAGTACACTGCACCACACTCAGACTCTGACCACAAATTTACACAACAAACGTCACTTTAAAATTTAAGGTACTATACACCACATACCAATATGCAGTCCTGATCCCAAACCCCATCATTCCGAGATATAGGCTCAACACACGATAGATATATCATTCCACATAGACGAAGCAGGCGATTAATTAAGCCACCTCCGAGACTGGTCTCCACACGAACCATCACTGGCAAACATTACACTTTGAATCAGAAAAAGACCCTTGCAAAGAAACTTCACAATTGTGATTTGTCTGCCAAATACAGAAGCATGATACCGATATATACATATTCAGTACTGGGATTTTTGATATCTACAAAATAAACTGTACTCCAGTATTTTGAAGAAAACTCAAAAGACAATAAATACCCCCCCCCCCCCCAGCCTAACTATTACCCACAGATCAGACCAAAACGGAGCATTCGTTGAGATTAAATCCAGGCTCACAACAAAACTGCCAAGAGAACAGGTAGACTTAGATTCTGCCTAAAGTTTTACTACACATGTTCCAGCATGATGATCAACGGGAAATACAAACAGATTTTCTATCTGACCATAGCAATATACTAAATACCTTTTTCTGATCATCACCTTTTCAACTCAGTATACCTGATACTTCGCCACACCAAATTAAACCAACTGTCAAATCTAGAAAAGATAGACGAGACCAGCAATAATGACAAAGGCAATTGGCCAGACAAAATCGGGCAACCCCTCCCTTGTCCTGCTATTGCCAGAATAGTTCAACAAGTAAGAAGTATGACAGCTGCCCATCCCACAACACCGAGTTATGACTTAATAAGTAGTATGACAGCTGCCCATCCCACCACACCGAGTTATGACTTAATAAGTAGTATGACAGCTGCCCATCCCACCACACCGAGTTATGACTTAATAAGTAGTATGACAGCTGCCCATCCCACCACACCGAGTTATGACTTAATAAGTAGTATGACAGCTGCCCATCCCACCACACCGAGTTATGACTTAATAACTAACAGGGTAGATGTGAGCCCCTTCTGCCAACAAGACGTCAAGAACGATAACACTGAATGATTCAAGTGACAACTATGGGTGCACTTTTACTGCAAGGGTATCCCAAAAACTGAATTTGATAGGCATCTAGCTGACATCCCATACATCTGTTTCAGCTGCCAATTCCTGGAATCTGCAACTGAAGTAGAATATCGCAACATAAACTAGGATACAGCAGAGAAATGCAAGGAACCCTCGTCATCCCTAATATGGCAATTAGATAACAGCCTCACATTACTTAAGTAAGTGGTCTCACTCATCTCAGTATCCCAGTCCAGCCCCAATAATCAACATAATGATGAAATACCAAGATCAGACAATAGAAGGGACAAGGCAACTCAGCAGCAGGGGAAGCGAACCACATTCAGCAGAGCATGGCACATACTGCATATCCCAGCCTTCAACTGTCTAATTCCAGAAGAACGATCTACTGCACAAAGACATCCTGAAGACTGATTCCATCCCCAGCTCTAACACAACACGCGTGACTTCCAAAATGAGCTCAGAAACCATTTCGAAACCCCGCCAGAACTACTCCACAACTAGCATAACAATTACAGAATAATACAAATGCTTCAAAACTGTAGAGGCGAAGAACACAGTCCCATTGTAAGGCATGGCTCCAGAAGATCAGGAAAGGTTTAAATAGACTTTTTCCTAAACGACGAGGACAAACAACCAGTAGCCTGCAAAGCAGAGATCATCAGGCTTGAAGAGAAGAACAAACAGCTGGAAGCACTATTCGCAATCACAAGCTACAGTTGATCGCACTCATCCCACCGTTAACAAACAAACATTCTACACCGCACCCTAGTTACACGGCAAACATACGGCCCACACAAAGCCACACACAGTACCAAGAACCCACACAACTCCGGGTGATACACTCTGATTTCAATACCCTCAAACTGCGACTAGAGTTGCTGGAAATGAAAATGGAGCAGTACGTTCTGTTTAATAAAGTGGACAAACAGCTCGCCCATAACACAGGTAACTGTCATTCTTAAATCTGCTACCCAAACGATGAGCAATTCGGTTTATCTAGATTACATGAAAAAGGTGAAAGAAAACCCAGTCAGTCTCTATCAGCAATATATGATTAAGAACATGTATTTCTGCATCAACTGCTGCATAGGCATATAAATGCCAATTACAATTTGCATGAATAAACATTGTAAAAAAATAAATATAAAAAATAAATAAATACTCGAGAAGCTTGCCTGAAATATTGTATTGGAGGATGAAGCCGATAGCAAGAACGCACAGAAGGTTTGCAATAACTAATTCTAGTTTCAGTAGATTTGAAAAATTGCTTCTATCGGGACATTGACAGAAATATGGTGCCACGTTGACATACTGTAATTTTCGATATCATTAAGGTTACACATCGAACGTCTTCAGAATGAAGACTACATGTATATATCACTGTTAACTGCATTTTACTATGACGATTCAGCAGGTAAATGAAATAAAATTTCCAAAAGCACTCAGCGCTCAGCAAGTTCATACTTTTCAGTGAAATATAATAATTAAATAACATGCATGTCCCAAAACTCAAATTCTTGCTTGATATCTCGGACTAAAAAGCAATGTATTTTGTTATAACAAAAGATAACACATGTAAGGGTAGAAGTGACATTATATTTATTTTAGACCTTATTCCTGTAAACAATGCTGAAAAATCTATGAAAGGAAAGCCACGAATCATTTTCCTCTTGCTTACAAATGTAAGATATAGGTATCATTTTATCAGCATCGTTCTGAATTAAGAAAACACATGAACAATTTTGATAGAATTTAAATTAATTTATGCATCGTTTGGTAAACAATATATAACATTCGAGCAAACATGTGAACAGGTGGCTGGTCTTGGTTGTTCGGGTTCTGTCGGTTGCACACTTTGGTTGGGTGCGTGTGTTTTTCTTTTCTTTTCTTTTTTTTTTTAAAAATCAATTTGTTTCCTTTTCAAACAGAAAGCCCACTGAAATGAGAACATGCAGAAATTAGATCGGTATGATAGGTCTTCGAATAGAAGGAGGTAATTAGAATTCTTATGGTTGCATGATGAATGGAAAATAATGACTTGAAAAACTGACGTAAATATAAGTCACTATATGAGTGCGGTTCTGTTTTACGTACTGTGATGAACCTGTATAAATTTAGGTTATCTGTGTACAGTTGTCTGGCAACTTTTACATACTGCCATAAACATGGCGTGATTTAGTTTTGTCCAATAATCCACTTGCAAACAGAATGATAGATAGATCCAAGGTTTGTTGTTTTTTTTTCTTCTGTACTTTATTCTTTTTAACGTTTTCTTTTTTAATTTTGTCTTTTGATCAGACATTATATCAGGTTAAAATCTCATCAAACTGAAATTTGAATAAGAAATCGATTTGTAAGTCTATAATATATTATAATGTATATAGATATTATAAATGTCAATTCATGCTCATAAGTCGTGCTTACCTATACAATATTATGCCACGAGGGCAGGGCATTTTCTTCCTCTTTTCATCCATTTCTTTTCGAAAATATTAAAAATAGTATCTGCAAAGGTTATGTAGTGACGCGACTAAAGTAAAATAGGAGGGTGTGGAAGGGGTAATTCACACAAAGGTCACCATGACTTATATGTTATTCGTTTTAGTGTTTGTTATCCCCCACGATTTTGCGGGGATAATTATGATACACTCTGTCTGTCTGTCCGTAATCATAGCTCCTCCTGAACTATGTGATAACCATCTGCGAGAGGAACATAGTTTATGGGCGTCTTTAATGAGATCGCTTGGAGGGGGTCAACGGTCAAATATACAAGCATTGCAGTAACATTGACATTTATGGACATTTCTTTGGCCAGACTTTCAGCATTTAGTCATAGCACGAGGACACATCATAACTGCTTTTTTGCTACAAACCCTGGGTCAAGGTCGAGAGAGGGGGTAGAAATGGGATAGGGGAGGTATAGTTCCTTGTATTAATGTAATAGATATGATGGGGTCGGAACGGAGGGATATAGTTAATTTTATCAATGTAATGGATATCCCCTGGCAAATTATATTAATTATTATTGATTTGCACATCAGTCTATTGATACAAAACAATTATTTTACATTTTCATTCTTATTTTAAGAAAATAAAAGAAAAGAAAAATTGTATATCTTAGTTGCATTCCTTTGCAGTTTCGCTTCTGTTAAATATTGTTAATTCCTTATGCAAGTTTTGACTTCCTCAATCTTTCGGCTGGGTCATGAAAATTGAATCTCAATTTAATAATGAACATAATAGGGAGTATAATCCATGTACATTACTGTAAATTCGAAATACCTCCCAAAAAATCTAGTATGCAAACACATTCGAACCCAGACACCACCACCAAAAAACCCCCAAATAGTTCAAAAATGCTAAACGCAAATATTTATGCAAATTCATTTTTATCGCTACCGTCTGCACATTTCTAACCGCAAAAATGGTAATAAGATTATAATAAACATGTACAGTAAATTGAACTCGAAAATCTTCCCTTGAAGAGAATAAAAATTATAAAACCCTGCAAATGCACACGTTAATTTAAAATTAATTGAATTTCTTTTTACCTCAGAAAGACATTCACACAAAGCAGTACGAATTCATATTTTTTGGACAGCGCCTGGAGTATTAAAGTATGGTAGTTGCACAACAAATCTGTACTTTTGATTCAAACGTAAAATAGTTAACTTGATCTTTGGTACTATAATAAGGCTTTGGTACTATAATAAGGCTTCTTCAAGAAAAGATTTTACTTGATGACCAAGAGACCGCAAAAGAGTTCACTTGTTCTAACCTCTATCTACGTTTTCAAGACATGAACACGAGCCCTAAATAACATGGCTAGGGGAAGACACACACACACAAACAAACAAACAAACACACACCACACACACAGAGTTTTCTATGAATAAAATCACATTCAGAAAATGTATAGAGTTCTGAGTCGTGTTATTGATAGAAAAATAAAGGACAATAACTTTTTTTTACATGATGTAAGAAATTCGGCACAAAAAAATTAACGCCTCAAAATAAAAATGACGTTGAGTTTGGAAGGAGGTCATTTATTATGTACCCATATACCACTCATTAATATAAATGCGCTTTGAATCAATACATGCATGTAAATAACTTTGGATGGGCAAATGGTAAATAGATCATATGGATAGAAGAAACTCGGCTCGAAATACCTGACAATGATGATACTGGTTGCATATCAGAAGTAGAATTGGAAATCCTATTACATCTGCACGACCATTTCTAGGACTACCTGTTAGCTCCAGATAAATTAATTCAAGACAAAAGTGATATCTCCCTTTTAAAAGAAATTGATTGATAATTGCAAGGATACAAAACCAACTGATCCACAACTATTGTGTACGTTGAAAAACGAAAACAAGTATGTGATACATTTCAAAAAGCTATATTTGCAATTAGTTTTAAAACTAAAACATATATGTGATATATTTCAGAAAGCTATACTTGCAATTAGGTTTAAAACAAAAACAAGTATGTGATACATTACAGAAAGCTATACTTGCAATTAGGTTTAAAACAAAAATAAGTATGTGATACATTACAGAAACCTATACTTGCAATTAAGTTTAAAACTGAAAAAGATACGCAGAGTTGTCTTGTTTGAATAAAAACCTTGGCTGAAATCATTCATAAAAGTGAATACAATTTTAGACAAAAAGCTAATAATGAATTTGAAAATGATTCCTTTAATTACTCAACAGCGCTGTAAAAAGATGGAAAACCCTAGAAAGAGGATAACAGTAACATTAAGAACAAATACAAATAAAGTTTTCAAATGTTAAAA
Source organism: Margaritifera margaritifera (assembly GCA_029931535.1). Lineage (NCBI taxonomy): Eukaryota > Metazoa > Mollusca > Bivalvia > Unionida > Margaritiferidae > Margaritifera > Margaritifera margaritifera. The sequence continues at coordinate 106,103 of JAQPZY010001483.1, read as the reverse complement.
AAATATATCATTTGGCAGGAGGACTATAACAGATAAAGATTGAGTGCTAGTGTTACGGAATTATGTATCATCTTTTAAATTAAAATATATTTTAATTTGGTTTATGACCTTTGTATTATAATTTATATATTTTTTTCAGTAGCCAACGCTATTATTATAAAACATGTATATCTCGTGTTAGGAATGTTGGTTAAACATGATTCACGACGTCACGTGAGTAGCGCGTGGTGAAAATGTATCATTTTCGTGACCTGAATCTCATGATTCAGTACTTGTTTACTTGTAAGAATTATAATCGCAAATCGAGTTTGTTTTTTTTGAAATGCAGTAGATTGAATTGTTTTTGATCGCAGATTGGGTTTTTATTTGTTCTAAACGGTATGGATTCTATAAAACTAGATTTAATCCCTGTGTGGGTCATTCTATACAATTACTTTTGCTCGTAAAAGTCATAGAGTAATTTGTTTATTGTTTGTGATAGTCAGCTTGTGAATTCTTATTTCTAACTAGTACTTTTTGGATTATGTACTATTATTCAAAGATCTGAACATTATTTAACTCCGTTGGAACTATCGGAAACATTTCAAGAACTTTTGGGATATTCCACGTTCACAGGATTTTACCTGGAATTAATAACATTTGGATTTAGAACTGTGATTCTTGTTGTCACATAAGCACAATAGTGTCCTCATTCGGAATACCTTTGGACAGTTTCGGGAACAGTGAATTCTATAGAACAATTTAGGATTATTTAAGGAATTTCTACACTGTAAGTTATTTTTAATTCTTAAAATTTGTTTGTTTAAAATATTTTATATTTTAGGAAATTAAATTTTTATTTTAGAAATTGTGAAAGCTTGTTTGAGTCGTTCTTTCTTTTGTTACATATTCAACCCCTAGTCGTAACACTAGTCAGTTTGGAAAATATTAAAATTAAACTATTCAAACAAATCTAGGTTAGTTTTACTGTTTTAGGGATATTAAATGGTTTATGTATGAAAATCAAAATACAGTGATAAAATGAGACTACTCATGACGGAGATAGATTCATTGTGTCTATTTCGAAACAGAAAACTTTTATAGTGACCTGAAATATGGCATCAAGTGCTCTATGACACTAGGGACAATCCCAAGGAAAACTTGCACAGTGACATTAAAGATGGCATCAAGTTCTATATAACACTAGGGACAATCCGAAGGAAAACTTTTACAGTGACATGAAAGATGGCATCAAATTCTATATGACACATAGGACACTCCCAAGGAAAACTTTTACAGTGACATGAAAGATGGCATCAAGTTCTAAATGACACTAGGGACAATCCCAAGGAAAACTTTTGCAGTGATATAAAAGATGGCATCAAGTTCTATATGACATTAGGGACAATCCCAAGGAAAACTTTTACAGTGACATGAAATATGGCATCAAGTTCTAAATGACACTAGGGACAATCCAAAGGAAAACTTTTACAGTGATGTAAAAGATGGCATCAAGTTCTATATGACATTAGGGACAATCCCAAGGAAAACTTTTACAGTGACATGAAAGATGGCATCAAGTTCTAAATGACACTAGGGACAATCCCAAGGAAAAATTGCACAGTGGCATGAAAGATGGTATCAAATTATATATGACACTGGGGACAATGCCCCCCAAAAAAGCTTTTACAGTGACATGAAAGATGGCATTAAATTCTATATGACACTGGGGACAATGCCCCCCAAAAAAGCTTTTACAGTGACATGAAAGATGGCATTAAATTCTATATGACACTGGGGACAATCTAAAGGAAAATGTATTTGATTGACTACAGATGACTAAAAAAGATACCCGGCTTTTTCAATGATGAGCTTGCCGGTGCACCAATTAGATAGTTGTGTGGGTTAAGGAAAAAACTCTATTCAATTTGGACGGATACAAAATATAAAAAGAAACATTATAATGTGTTGTCATAAAGAATTTAAGAGAAATAAACATCAAATACAAACTTTACCGGAAATCAGTGAAGCGTAAAATATGGGACATAATGTCCTTTTACTGAAATGAATAGTACTCATCAAGACGTATCCCCTCACCAAGTTTCATGGTTGTATATAGAATAGTATGCACATAGCATGTACGAAACCTATGTGATCATGAGTTAAACGCATACACTTAATCTAAGCCAGTAAAATGTAAAATGTAGGTCACAGTGACCTTTCTGTATGGGTGTGGTACTAAGAGAGATGTGTACAATCATCTAGTTTAATGATTCAAGCATGAACAGATAAAACATCAAATGTAACCAAGGTCTGTGAAGCGTGAAATGACCTACTTTTGAGATAATGGTGGAGTACTCATCAAGATGTATCCCTCACCAAGTTTAATGATTCCAAGTAAAACAGTATGTATATAGATAGTAAGAAAAAACATATGTGGTCATCACCTAAGCGCAGGAACTTAAGATAAAAAAAAAGCTTAGCATATTCCACTGAAATGTTAAATATTGGTCACAGTGACCTTCTTTTTGTGTAAGTGTGTCCTACTAAAAGACATGCATACAATCATCTAGTTTGATCATTCTAGCATGAATAGTTCTTGAATTAAACTCAAATCAGCGAAGCATAAAATAAGAATCACAGTGTAATGAAGATGTAGTACTCATCAAGATGCATCCCCACATCAAGTTGCATGATTCTATCTATAACAGTATGTATACAGGGTACAAAAAAATCCTATTTCATTTTAAGCTAAACGCAAAACTTAAATTAAACCAGAAAAAAACTTTTCTTTAATATTTGTCACAATTACCTTCTTTTGTTGTACAAATGTGGCAATAATAGAGTTGCATACAATCATCTAGTTTTATGACTCTCGCTTAAACAGAACTCTAGAAAACACAACTTAAAGCACAGCATTTTACCAAAGTCAGCGAAGCGTAAAATATGGGTCACAGTTTCCATCTTTTGTGATGAGGGTATACTCGTCAAGATGCACACACCAAGTTTCATGATTCCAGGTATAACAGTAAGTATACAATGTGTAAACAAAAAAAAAAAAAAAATTAGCTGACCTCCTGAACTTAACTAAGAATGTGCCACTAATGTACATGCATATACAAAGTTAGCCCCTTTAGCCCCTTCCCCAGTCTATGCTATGAAATTCACTCCAAACTGTTCCCCTGGCCTAGGAACGAAGAATGGCTGAGATTCAGTGAATATATATATATATATATATATATATATATATATATCTTTTTAACTGTGCCGACGCCAGGGGTAGTACAACAGGTCTCCTCTACTTCGTAGGGGTGAGCTACAGATTAGAGTACAATAGATCAATTCGACCAATATCTTGGAGAATATCTTCAATACTTTGACTATTGGTATTCATAAATACCAGTTTAAATGTCTTTTAACAGATATTGAAAAGCTATAGGTCATAAACATCAAAATAGGCAATAGTCCTAGTTCTGAATATGAGATATGTATGGGTACTCTTTCTAAGCTTGGTAATAATATATAAATATAATTAAAAATGCAATTGTCAATTATGCCAATGTTTTCAAATCACAAGATCTCACATCCATAAAGCAAAACCGGCACATTAATATGATCAGAAACAAAGAGTTGAAGATCTAGTGATACATTTAAGTTCCTAATTGCTTTATAAAGAAGAAATATTTATTTCCTTGCTTCTTCTGCTAGGTATAGTCAGTTATTAGGAACTCCTTGATTTGGAAAAATAAACGCTTAAGAACCTAATATAATCAGCAATTTCTATTTAATTTCCCCAAATATAGAATGTATGTTGACATTGTCAGCTGTATTGAATAAAAAAAATATCCGTGGAATGATAAACTTTGATATATCTCTAAATATGGCGTCACTTTTCCATCCAAACTTTTCAGACACATCTTACTCAGACTTAGTCGTAGTACTCACATTGTTTTGTAGTACTCACATTGTTTTGTAGTACTCACATTGTTTTGTAGTACTCACATTGTTTTGTAGTACTCACATTGTTTTGTAGTACTCACATTTACAAACAATCTTTTGTTGATAAATAACCCAATATCACCTGATTTTCTTTATTAAATTATGTTTACGGTGTTTCGCAATTAATTTGTATCTCTGTACAGAGATAATATCATATTGATCAAGTTTAGCTCAGTAGTTTGGTTTGATTTTGTAGGTTTAAAGTCATTATTCAGCACATAATAGGCTATACATGGTGGCCAGTATATTTGGTGGAGGAAGAATCCAGGAACACCCCGGGAAGAGCCACCGACCCACTGGAAGCTACTGGCAAGCTATCTCGCATACCCACGTTGGTCGAACCGAGACTCGAACTCACGCGGACAGAGGTGAGATGTGTGAGTGATCTGTAAAGGCGATCGCCTTAGACCACTCGGCCACCCAGGGCCCCAACTGTAAAGGCGATCGCCTTAGACCACTCGGCCGCCCGGGGGCCACAATGTTTAGCTTCCATAATACCCAATATTTCAAACTCGTTTTTTTTTTCTACACAAATATCACAATCCACACACATAAAGTAACCCAATCCTAATGGTGTCAACAAAGTTCTCATTCTTAATACGTTCAGTTCTATTTTGACCATCAGTAATTGAAATAGTGGTGTGTACCCTGCCCAAAAGTACTGTCTTTAGCGCCAATATTTATTTTGGTCATAACCAGACAATAGTTTGATCATCATTGTTGTTGGCAGGAAGTTCTGGCTGTGATTCACTAACCCTGATCTGGTTTTTAATAAACTTTCCACGCTGAACATGCGTGACGCCGGTTTTAACGCAGCCACAGGAGAAAAATCGTGTTCGCTTGTCTTCGGCACGGTTTCTAGCCTAACTTTCAGCTCTGATCAACTTTCTGAAATGCCTGACCTGTCTAAACTATCTTGAAACAGTTCACTTGGTTCGGCTAGCACTAGATGTCTATTCGACATCATAACGTCACGCCAGTCGGAAAACGTGTCCACAACGACACTTCCATAGACAACAATCATATTACGAATTAAATTAAGAGTATCAGTAAATGGATATAGTGATGGAAGGCCCAGACCTGTTGCAATATAACACAAAAGGAAGACGCGATTCCTCGCCAATCCGTATTTCCAACTCAGCTGGCATTTCTTATTTTCGTCTCCTAATTTAAAACTTATTCCCGCTGTTAATCAGGAACAGCTCAAGTTTTAAAACATTTCAACACAGCTCGCTCACTTGCTGACAGTTTGGAGTAATTCGACACTTTTCGGATTTATGCAAACTGAAAACAACTATGGACGGAAGTCGAAGGTCTTGGATTTCACTCTTTACGAGACGGAAGAGGGATAGAGCGCTCTCCTTCAGTTTATATCGTTAGTTTGTATACAGTGCTGAATTGTATACTCAGCGTTGTTCTGAACTTTTCTGGTATGGATATTGATCACAAATATACTACCACGAAACTTATAAGAAAAACAGAAAAACCACAAACTTCACGAAAATTTGTCACTCAGCTCAGACGTCACAGGTAGACTCACAGCCCAATAAGAGAGAGAGAGAGAGAGAGAGAGAGAGAGAGAGAGAGAGAGAGAGAGAGAGAGAGAGAGAGAGAGACTGTAATAGCCATACATCTTTTTATAATACCAGGTACGAAATGTAGTTTACCGTTATAAATTAAGAGAAACAAATACTGACATAATTTTCATTTTACTGCAAGTTCCATGTGACCTCCTTTATGTAAGGGTCATTGAGCAGGTCTTGTGTGATGAAAAAGAACTGTTTTCCCCACAACATAAAATACAGTGAATATAACGTAGGAAGTACATTTTTATGGAAAACGATTCTATATTTACAAAATGTTTAAATTCGCCATAAAAACAAACCAAAATTCGTCCATAAAAACAAACCAAAAAAGAATAATTTTTGCGTGAGAAAAAATAACAATTGCAGCCGGGTTTCGAACCAATCGATCCTGTCGTGGACATAATGTAGCACTGACTCGTCTACTGGCATCTGCATGGAATGTTAATACATTATCAAAGAAGAGAACCGTTATGTAAAATCAGTTACCAACCTCGTCGCTTGGTTTTCAAGGTGCTCGCAGACCCGGTACGTGCACTAGCTCGCTACGCCCACTCTCTTTACCTGTGCACGTGCCGGGTCTCTAAACGCTTTGAATACCAGCGACTCAACCGACGGATATGCTCTGCTGTGTTTTGGACAGTTTCATGCATGTATCGCGTGAATGGTAAATAAATATCTGGGATAAGTGCTTCTCTTTTGTGTTTCCGTGTGTGTAAAGTACAAAGGGAAGGTTAAAGGATAAGCTCGAAGAAAGACACATACATATCGATGTTATTGTTGAGAGAAGCTACTAATTCCTCAAAAATAAGCAGACACATGAGCTTTGAATGTATGGTTCACGCTTATACTGTCTACATCTTGATTGTACAGTGTATTGATACTTTGTATATTTGTAATTTATGATACGTTTAAAATGCATTTTATCTCGAGAGCAAAGATGTTTAGAAAGTTAAAGAAAATGAAAACTCACAATGTATCCAACTTGTATGCATAGGGTAATGGATCTTGTTTCACGTGTAACAAAATCTTCTTTCAATTAATATTCGTAGGTCCCGCAATGAATTGACATTCGTTGCATCTAATCGACCCACCCGACACATATAAACATTTTTTCTTCTCTTTGCCGAGATGATAAAAAACTTATGAGTTCGTAAATTTTAAATGAATGGCATTTGAACTTGTTGAACGAATAACTACCTCCAAGATACTGTTTTACCTTTTATTTGGGTACTTAGGCATTAAACAGTGACATCCGGGTGAAAAGCTCTGCTTCTATCCTATATTAGATACAGTACAAAATATTCCATTTTTTCTCGGATTTCTCTATCAGCCCGTCTGTTATATTGGACATACAGTTTTCTCTATTCCATAGAATATGACATTCACATCCCGATTGTCATGCATAGTATATTATATTGATCTAGTATTAATCAGGTATTCAGCTGAATAAAAGAGACGAAACCGCAAATCATGACGAATATATGCATTTATATCTTATACACGGCAATCACAGCTAACTTAATAATCTCATGTTAAAGATCATTGCAATATCTATTACACAGCAGGGGGGATTTGGAGTTCATATAATATAATAGCAACAGATTGCATAGCTAGATCATACATGCCATACATGTCAAGAGCCTTTGAATAATACAATCCGTGTTAGTACTTAACAATTCTTCTGTAATTGTCGTTATGTTTATCACTGTAATTCAAATTAAATGATTCAGAGTTATTTATTAATTTACGGTGCAGAATTGTATTGTGTCAACAATTAGATCTACTTTTGAAGTACATACAGTATGATTTTATACATTTTTATTTTATCTCTACCATAAAATTATTTAAATTTATTTATAATACAAATTGTCGTCTTTCTTGTAATGCTTATTCGGGTTATATGTTCTCTTAACATTGATTTTCCTAAGTTTTGTCCGTTCAATATTTGTTATAAAACACCTAAAAAAAATAATGTTAATAATGTCAAGTGCACCTAAATATGGATACAAAACAGTTCTGTTCCATTTTCCATCTTAGCACAAGACAGAGAAGTAAATATGTTCTTATGTATATTATTGTTATATATGTCAACCATAATTTGCTATTAATATTCATATACTTTGCGCTCTTTGTATCATTGTGAAACGTCGTAAGGTAATTGTTATAGAATTTGAGCTGAGTAAGCAGATATTATAACAAGGTGTGAATGTTCATTTGAGTATACAATTATTCAAAGAGATGACACATATATTCGATGACAACGTAAGAGTTAATGATTAAGACTATTGTTTAAAGTCGAGAGATATTAGTTGCCTCCACCTCTAAGGATTTATATATCTTTGTCAATCGACGAGTCGTTTATACGCCGGGAAGGTCATGTCAGGGTCACAGAAAACGTCAGCTATTTCATTTGCACTTGATTGGAAAGCAGATACACTCACGAATCTGATCATTCTCAAGTTGTCTCCACCCTATGGGGCACATTACAATTCCAGTCGCGCTGTTGAGAGTGATTACTAGGACGCGTGACAACCCTTTGCACAATAGGCCAAAAAAAAAAGAAAAAAAAAATTAAAGCTAAAGAAAACCAAATATTTTTTTCCGAGATGACACAGCAATTAAGATTTTAAAAAGAAATTAGCGGTTATATTATATTATATTATATTATATTATATTATATTATATTATATTATATTATATTATATTATATTATATTATATTATCATAAAGAAAAACACAGCATGGTATTAGCTCTTGAACAAGCTCTTGTTTACTGCTTTGCTGTCTTAACGTTTTTTTTTTTAATTTCAAGAACTTGTGAACTTCTTCGCCCTGCTTTCCCGCTTGCTATCTAATTTTAACATCTATTGCAATACTTATTGTTCCATTAATTGTGTTTAATTCAGGTTAAATGTCTTTTTGTCTACTTCTATTTATGATAAAACTGTATCAGTTCTTTCCGATATTGCTAAAGTCTTTTTATTTAATTGAAAAGTATTTGTTTTCCGTTTCTGTTGTTAACTTTTGTTTAATATCATTAAAATCTTTTCTTAATCCTTTCACCTTTGTATCTCATTCACCAATACTTCTTTGTACAACACCAACATTACTACGAATTTCAGCATCAGTAAATATTTTAGAATTTGTTAGAACTTGTTCTATTCTAGCAATAAGTTCATTTTTTTAAAGTTGGTAAAGTTTGATCATTTGTTGTTTTATCACTTAAGTCAGTTATAGATAAATCGTACGTAGTTCTAATATATATAATCATAGTTTCACTTACACTTATTTTGTTTTTGTTTTCAGCTAGCTTTTTTTGTTATTTCCATTAAATAATTTTTTATTTGTAACTGCGACTGAGTATTAGCGTTAGCAATCAGTTTATCTTCTAATGTTTTCATGCCAGCTTTAAAGTCATCAACTAACGTTTTAATCTCTTCATTGTTTGATTTCTTCCTATCGTTTAATTCTTTCTGTAATCGTTGAAGTTAAGATTTGCAGAGTATTGTAACTTTCCACAGACTTGTTAATTTCCTCTATGTAATTCTCTAGAACAGATATTTTCGCATTTATATTTTGTTCAATTGGTTGTAAGTATTGTTTTATGTTTGGTATTTCTCCAGGTTTATCTCTAACAGTTTGTAAAGCTGCAAAGCACTCGATATAGTAATTAATCTCGTGGTAAATAAATCTTAAGCATCTGAAATCTTATTTTTATAAGCATCGATCTGTTTCTGCGGTTCTGAGATTTTGCTTGTTTTTTCATTATTCTTCTGATCAGCAGTTGTTAATTTATCGTCAACTTGTTTTCTCCATGTTTTATATCCCTGAAATTATTATCCTCCAAAGTCTCACGTATTTGTATGTCAACTAGTCTTTGTAGAAAATGCCTCGAGGCTGCATCAGTTAATTTTACAGAATCAGCTAAAGTTATAATACGGCTATTGTTTAAGTTTAGTTCACTGTTTATTGATTGATCTAGAACTTCTTGTCTTTCTGACTTGTCTTCCTTTATCACAACTTGTTCTCTTTGCTCACTAGGACCACTTAATGATATTTCCAATATAAGAAATTGATTACGCTATTTACTTAACACAAAAAGTACATGAATGCCATCAAAATCTATTACTTGTCCGTATCTATCTTTAATGCTAATATTTAATCTGTCTATAGTGTGTATTTGTAATTGCTTGCTCCATCAACATCGTATGAAATAAAGTCACCGTGAAAAGCATTTTTATCAGGTAACGACTCTAGCAGAGTAGAGCGAGCGCTGTGATTTCTCAGAATCATCGTTAATATAATTTTTATTAAAAAAAAACTGGTCTAGGAAAATGTAAACATTTTTAGGTTTCAGAAAACCACAAGTGGTATCTGATCAAGTAGTCGTCGTTATGGATATCTGAATATTCAATCCTAGTAATGTAGAGTTATAATTCGTTATATACGCTGTGTAATTACTAGCAGGAGTTATTAAAACTTTTGAATGTGATTTAAATGCTCAATATAAATTACTCCTTCACTTCAAGAGCATATGATTCATCTGGAATTAACAAAAGTGTTTTTGTTTAATTATTATCGTTAATGTAATAAAATATATTGTTTTTTATCATTTGAAATATAGAGAATTAAAAAAAAACCCCACTACCGTTATATCCATTTAGTAATATTAAAAAACGTGTTCAAGAACTTGTTCTCTATAATCACTGTTCACTTACTCTCTTTCTCTTTTAATATATGTGCTTTTCTGTTTACTGTAATCTTTCGTAATATCTCTTTCTCTTTAATTTCTTACCCTCATCTAAACATTAAATTCTTCAGTTCTCAATATTTTGGGTTGAAATATTGCTTATATTATTAATCTCAATTTCATTTTTCATCTCTTTGTATCTGTTATACTCAGTAATTACGATATTAAATTCCTCATGAGCTATCGCATTATTACTCATTGATTCCTTATCATAGAATCAATACTGTTTAACTTCCTTAAAACCACAGGTTACAGTCTCATCATGTTTTAAAACTTTACTGTATTCACCTTTTCCTTTAAAGCTTCAGCAGCAAACCATAACAATGTTGCGCCAAACCCAGTAAAGCTATATAGGAATAATAATAAATAATGTTGTTGTTCCTGCATGTCCTAAATAGCTGCTGCTAAACACATATCACCTAAAGCTTTTGCCATACTAACGTCTATCCAGTTAGAAAAAAACTTAAAAGCTTTTTTGTATTTTCTTCTAGTATCTCTGTAATGTTCTGTCTTCTTAATCAATTCATTTTAATTTCATAGACCTTTTACAATCTGAAATCATTGCCATTATCTAAGATATTGTGAACTAGAACTTTGGTCGCTCTCTCTCTTCTCTTTGCTCTCTCGCTTCACTATTATTAATTTCCACCATTTATCTGTATGAAATAGGCAGCTTAAACTTACGTTTTTCTTATTTCTTGTTTGCTCACTGGAAATTTATCTCTTTTATTACTTGCCTGCTGCCTTATTCTATTTCTAGAACTTGTTTGCGTTGCTCACCAGAATTTAAATTTTGATCGCTTTGCTCTCATTCGATAGATCTTGTGGCTTGCCAGCTTTTCTAGCGATTCTTTCTCTCATTTTTTTATCCATAATACCTTATTTGTTTTATGTCCATTCACACTCATTTACTTACCTAATTGTTTTACATGGTAGTAAAGCATACGCTATCACATAATCAATCGTAAACGTACTTAAGGAAACTAGAATAATCAACTTTATGATATCTTTAAAACTCATGTGTGATGGTGAATCTATTAACATTTTACATGACCTCTTTACAATCACGTTGTAACCAAAGGTAAGAGTTTAATATAATGTTGCATGGTAAATAGCGGTAACTGTCCCCCTAGCTTTTCATTTATTTACTAAAACAGTTCACAGCATTTTTGGACATGGATTTACAACTGTTTCTAACTTTTGAACTTGTTCGCTATACTAACCTTTTGGTTTAGCTTCAGTAATAGTGAGAAGCGAACATTTCCTTGTTTTAGAAACACAACTCTTTGAATAAATTAAACAAGCAACAACAATAAGTAATCAACCTATAATAATGCAAGTATGTGATTGTTCTAGAACGTGTTCTTTTCAACTTGCTCGCTTTGCTCTCTCATCATTGCTCTTAAAAAAGTAGTCTTCATCTTCTTGCTATTGTTTTAACTTTTCTGCCTTTGCTTTTTAAAATTCTTGCAAACGTTTCTCAAGTTGTCTTCCAAGTTTAACTCTACGCGGATCTTTTGTCTTTTGCTAAGTCAGTTTTTCTGGCGACTTTGTAGCCTGTGATCTAGAACTTTGTTCATTTCTCCCTCCTTGATCACTAGGGCTACTTTCACTTCGTTCCACTGAATAAAATCACATTTAACGTAAGTACGGTTTATGGTTAGTTGCAAGTAAGTAAAGACTATTTATAAATAATCTTGACTTATCTTTTATTTCATATTTAATTAATCTTCGAACTTGTTTCCTTCGCTCTCTCGCTTACTCATGAAATAGAACTAGTTCGATATGCTCTCCTCTTCGCACTATTGGCCTGCGAACTTCTAAACTTATTTGTTTCACATTTTTATTAAATACTATTTAACTATATGGTATAACAAAATACTATAATAGTTACATCAACTTTTTAGTGGAAAAAATACATCCATTATAAAAACATCCAATACAGATTTATTTTGGAATAATATAAAAAAAAATTCTCTAGGCCGTGTTTTGTGCTCACTAAAATTAGCGGCTTGTTCGTTTTGATTCTCTCTCTCTTAAAATTATTATATTTAAAGTTTATTAAACTTGCACTTAATACAGATATATGTAATTCTAGTATAAATTATTTTAAGAAAAACAGTAAAAGATCTTATTCTATTTGATGTTATGTAATCTTCTTTCAGTTATATAAATTATTTAAGTTATCAAATTTTGAAACAATAAGTACTATTACATCTGAAATGACTGATATTTTGTTCTGATCTAGCATTTACAAGAATTTCATATGCCTTCCTTTTGCATATTTTTAAAACTTGCTTTTCATCGATTTTATCCAAATGCTTTTATATTAAAGGTTTACCAGTTATCTTTTTGTATACCCCATTTGCTGTTATATCTTTGTATACTCTAGTACCAAGTGAGCCTCATACTGATAATGTAATTGATGATGGATTTCAATATACTATACAATCATCAGCATATATAGACGTAGCTGATTTATACAAAGCGTATATTATGCATTGTTTAGGTATAGATACAAATCAGTGTAAATTAATTAGGCGTCATTTAAACATTTCATTAAAACAAATAGTTCATATGGAATTAGATGGTAAAGACATGATAATTTTGAGAAATGGTAGACTAAAAATTATATGAACTCCATGCACTATAGCTGGAAATACAGGTAGAAGTAATTTTCTAAAGTTATTAGAATTTGTAAGAAAAGGAAATAAATGGATATATCTCGATGAAATCCAGTTGCACCAACATCTCATGAAAAGCAACAAGCTGCAGATTTAAATGAAATAGAAATGAAACCAACTGATCAACAATTAAGAGATGTAGGATGTAGAGACTTTATTTAAAGATTATCCAAGATAATATACCCCAGAAGAAGAAAAAGAAGCTATGTTAATGCTCTTGAAGTAGTAAATTCAAATATAATGTCAATAAAATTAGATTTCGGCGTGCATAACAAACAGATTAAGAAAATAAACTAAGATATAAGAGTAGTGTAGGGGGGGTAAATAGCTACAAAGGGGGCACTACAGCTACGTACGGGAGTTTAACATGGCGGGGGCACTACAGCTACGTACGGGAGTTTAACATGGCGGGGGCACTACAGCTACGTACGGGAGTTTAACATGGATGGGGCACTCTGGCTACGTACGGGAGTTTTTTTAACGTGGCGGGAGTGTGGGGTGGGGTGTGGGGAGGGAATAGAATTAATCTTTCTTGATAAAGGGTGGTCCTGAATCGGTTTTAAAAAGCAATGTTATATTTCTTGTCGAATGACTGCAGTAGCATTTGTTGTATGCCTCCCAAATATTTAAGATATGTTATGTTTTTCTGCACACGCCTTGCGGCTACAAACAATGTTACAACATTTCCCAAAACCGAAGACGGGAGAACAGTAAAAACACGTCTTGTTTTATCGACAGTCTAAAATGGACTGACTTAAAATACATTGTTACAGTTTTCATGAACGCATGTTTTGGGCTCAAGAATGAGAGTGTAGAATAGGACGGGTTATAGAGTGCAGAATTAGATGGGTCATACTCGAGTCATTCTTACACCGTAAAGCTATGTGCTTGTTTGTTTTGTTTGTTTGTTTTTCTTTTTGTTTTTTTGGTTTCCTTCTGAAAACGGTAGATCTATAATTTTTTTTCGTGACACATTGCAGTGCCAAAATAGGAAGAAAGCTAAGATACCTGACATGCACAAGAACAACTAAACTCAAGATTTTATATAATCCAACGATTGACCTATGAAAGAAAAATCGTTGTACAATTTTTAAGGGGTGCAAGTTTTTGAAAAATTTACAACACTAACGTCACATTTTACATAATCATTGTGACTACTGCCAACATTTGTGGAGAGGCATCTTAAAAACGGGAACAGATACCATGATCATTTCAATCGAAATCATTGTATAAGAAACTTAGTGTGTGTGTTTGTGAAACAGAGAGAATTGACATTACGACGGAGAGAGAGAGAGAGAGAGAGAATATTTTATTCCTACTTTTAAAAATATCACGACACTTACGTTTTTTATGGTATATTTTCCTTAAGAAATTTCAAAATCACACATTCCATTTTTAAAAAATCACATCCATAGGAAAAAAATCCTCTTTTCTCGGTAAAATATCACAAGATTGAATTGGAGACATAGTCTACTAAAATCCTTCTTTTGAAAACGTAGATGTAAAATTCTCACAAAATAATACATCCAAACGTTCTGTGATGTATTTTGACTTAAGGCTGATACACTTTCCATTGATCACAAATTATACGATGGGGTTGTGCACAGAACATTAGATTGTAATGGTCTAGACTAAAAGTAACACTAAACTTCCGAAATTGTACCTGACGTTAGCGAAGACTGAAAATAATCCTGAAAAAAAAAAAAATGGAGAAAATTGGCTGACTAAAAAATAGTACTAAAATTTCTTAACTCATTTAAATTTTTTTGTTATTTTATATTTTTTATATACAAACCCAAATAAACCCAAAACCCAAACCCAAACCTAACACACTATCCCCAAATGCCTTGTGTGCTGCCTAAAAACCCCAAAAACCTCCTATCAGACGAAAGGGTATGACAAAGGGATGAAATCACGCCAATATACTATCCAACATATCAACCATCCATTTTTTTACTTTTTTAAAATTTTTTTATATATCAAACACAAAACTTACACACACTACACAACAATTTTTTTTTTTTTATTTTTGGGAAGGGGAAATTTTTTAAAAAACAAATCAAAACACACAAACACACTATCTACATTTTTTTTGGGAAGGGGAAATTTAAAAAAAAAACAAATCAAAACACACAAACACACTATCTACATTTTTTTTTTTTTTTGGGAAGGGGAAATTTTTTAAAAAACAAATCAAAACACACAACCATTTTTTTTTTACTTTTTAAATTTTTTTATATCAAAACACACACCACAAATATACAATCCATTTTTTTAAAAAAAAATTTATTTGATGGACTGCAAAAGTTGTTGTTGTTGTTGTTGTTGTTGTCTTTGCTGCTGCTGCTGTTGGTGCTGTAGTAAATTTCTTTCCTCCCAATTTTAGATCGATAGAAAGAGAGGGAAAGTGGTTTTTTTTGTTGGTTTGGTGGGTAAAAAAACAAACCACACAACACCATTCAGATATATACATCAATAATAATAATTATATTTTATTCAATGTATATACATTATGTTACTCGTGGTAATAAAAACAATTTCATATAAGTCCAATACAGTTCAATACACTTCCATATTTACCATTTCATTCTCTTATTGTTCTGACACTTCAGGAAGATTCTTGTCTACAATTCTCTCATAACTTTCTTCTGGACTCTCATTGATAAACTCCAACTTAATAAAATGTCCATTATCATCTCGAATCCACCGCTCTTTTTTACAAATCTTGTAAACTTTACTATGATCTAATCCAAAACACCTTGCCACATCACGAATGGAATCCATCTGACTATATAATCCTGAATTCAAGTCAGTTAATTTCACAGGTCTCACAAATCCTCCAATGACTTGACTCTTCTTCTCTGGCTCTTCCCATCTAGCTTGAAATCTTTTCTGGAACTTCTTCGAAAAGACCGACTTACAAATTCCAGTACAGCAATAGTAGACACTTGATGAATGACAATCAAAATATTCAGCAGCCTTTTCCATACTTTCAAATCTTCTTTCCTCTGTCTCACCAACAAACTGGCACAACACACTTCTATCACTTCCAAAATTAATTCTCCTTTTTTCTTTATCATTCTTCACATGTTTATGCAAACATGTTCGTTCACTAGCAGTCATCACTTGAAGATTTTCTATTCTATCATCATCAAGTACATCATTGAGATGTACCACTTCACTCTGTCTTGGTAGATCCACTCCATTCACCGCTTCAAAGACAAATCTCCCTCGATTTGTATGTTTCTTCCTCTTTCCTTCCTTACCAGTAACCTTAATCCTTATCAATCCAAATGAATTCAAATTTCCTTTGACTTTCCTTCCATACTTCATATGATAGACATTACCAAGTATGTCAGCAGCATAATTATCATACACCTTATGAACATACTTATTCAATTCAATTCCAGTATCTTGACTTTTATCTCGAGAGCAGTACTTTTCCATCTTCACAGTTTGAAAGTTCAATCACGACTAATGATTCTGAGGGTAAGAAGGTCTATATATATAGGTTCCCTGGGTGAAACTGAATCAGCTTCAAAGTAAACTTCAAGATGAAAAGATCACGCCGAAGCCATGAGAAACCAGAAGAAGAAGAAGAAGAAGAAACAAAGAGGCCACGACGACGAAGATATTCCGTACCGCCTGAAACACCGCTAGATGAACTACTAGCTCAAGTCCATGCTAGTGACTTCGAAGAGGAGATGAGTGAACCTGAAACCCAAACTTCTAACCCACCCAAAACAAAATCCACTACCAGAACCCCAGGCCAAGAAATACAACCTAGTACTTTGGCTCCTCCTGAAAATTACTATTGGATTCTAGAGACTCAAAAAATAACTTCTCGAAAATTTAAAACTACAGCTTACACTCACACGGTTCACTTTAAAGACTTCAAGTCCAAAGTACCTCCCGAGAAAGCGGCGGGGTTCATTAGCGATTTGTGGGATTCTGTCTTAATGAACTTGAAACGACAATGTGGAGCCAAAGAAGACGATCGATTGAGACTGGCCATTCATCATGACAATTTGAAGAGTCCTGTTTGGATCGAGTTCAGCACCCCGGCAGAATTAACGCCAGACAAAGTCATGTCCAAAATAGAACATGTGCAACAATCCAACGACAAGTTTACCATCACCGATGGAAAGGCCACACTTTACTTGACTCACGTTTCCCCTCCTTGAGGAAGTGGACGAAGTAGGAAACCGTTACTGGTGGACGATATTCGAAGTACCAAACGCAGTGTCGTCCAAATCGACAATACTCAAGACCAGATGTGCTTTGCTCGGGCTATTGTGGTGGGCCGCACCTATGCTAACAAGAACGAGAGCAAAGAATGGAAAAGAGCCCGGAATAACATTCGACAGTCGGACAGAACCAAACAACGAAACGAAGCAAAAAGCAGAACTCCTGTTGCAACAAGCAGGCATCCCTAACCAGCCAAGTGGTTAACTTTGCGGTTTTGAAAAATGCTTTGCTGTCTGGACAAGTGGAAGACTTTCGAGTGCACACGTTAGAACCTCACAAGATCGTACGGTTACCTAATCATCAAATTGTCACTCGTCCTTTACAAAAAGTGTACCAGATCGTGTACCAGAAGCGAGTGAGACTTCCAGACCACACCACTTTACATTACTGACACGCCGATCTGCAGTATAAAAAAGGGCACCCCTTCCAAACCTAACCATTCATTGTGACTTTCAACGTTGACCGAGCAAGAAGAAGAAAAAAAAGATTAATTTTGTCATCCTCCCACCAAAGATGAATAAGAATACTCATGCCACCCACCCACCGAGGGAGAAATCTAGTGGTGTGAACTCCAAGTACCATTACGACTTGGAGTGCGATGCAGTGCCATGCGACGAGACGGATTCCGTAAGCGTTGACAGCATCGATTCATACGATCAGACGGAGGCCGTACGCTTGGACATCGTCGATGCAGCACGTGTACCTCACCGTCCCTCTAGAGATGCAGGACGACCTTTCTTCTTTATTGGGAAGAATGCTAAACGTACCTGTGAATGTCATAAAGAATTGACGATACCTGTGGCTTTGCCTGGTTATTCCAAGTATGATAATCGACTCGAGACGTTCAAAGACAAGTGGCCTAAATTTCTACTACAATCCACTACTGACAAAGCTTTAGCCAGATCTGGATTTATCTACTTGGGAGAAGGAGATAAAGTTCAATGTTTCAGTTGCGGTGTGAGACTTCACCAATGGGAGCCTACCGACTCAGCTTACATTGAACATGCCAGATGGTCTCCGCACTGTCAGTTCTTACCTTTAGTGGCCTCAGAAGAGTACGGGTACGATGAGCCAGATGACAAGAAGAAGTAAAAAAACATGTCGGAGGATACTTTACAAGAATACATTTGTGGTTTACCTTTGGAGCTGCGAGAACGCATTTACCAGTATTTTGTCCCTAGTTTTAGAAGATCGCATTTGTGACTTGCCTTCGAAGTTGCGAGTACGCATTTACAAAGAGTTGGTCCAGATCCAAGTGAAACCCAAACTCAAAGTCATTCCTCGATTTGCACACTACCGTGACTTTCACCGTATCAGAAATCTGATTTTGAAGAAAAACTATCACCAGTATCGTGAAGAATACAAAAGAGAGTTACTTCTTTCCAAATCGGAAACTTTACCCAAGTACATTGCTGGCATGCCTTTGAAGTTACGAAAACGGATTTACCAAGAGTTTGTCAAAATCCAAGTGAAACGTAAACTCAAAGTCATTTCTCGATTTTTACACTATACCCTCTTTCAAGGGTGTCTTTCATGACTAGGACACGAAACTATTGTTGTACATTGACGTGTTTATATGACAGTTTGATGGTTTTAGTGGTAGTCTTCATTGTGTACGTGTTCATTTTAATTGCATATTTTCTCACTAATTCACTTCTTCGTGTTCGTGTAAAGTTGTAAAAAATATGTTTTTGTTAGTTGGTTGGTTGTTTTTTTTTTTTAAATAAAAAAATAAACGTGTATGAAAATGTATAAAATGTCTTGGGTCTTTGTCTTCTTCTCAAAAATCTTCTTACCTCAGACATGGCTACATCATCTTCTTATTCTACCTCGTCTACCTCTTCTGCTTCTGTCGTCAAAGTGATTGACGAAAAGTTAGATCGTCAAAGTTGGAATGCTTTGTATCTGCGCCATCCATTTAACATGTTGATTGCTGGACCGAGTGGTTCAGGGAAAACCGAATTTGTCAAACGATTGATCGAACACAAAACTGATTTGATTGATCGTCCACCTCAACGTATCGTGTGGTGTTACAAAGAGTGGCAACCGTCTTACACGTTATTGAAAGAAAGTCAAGGAGAAACCATTTCATTTGTGTATGGTATTCCTCACGAAGACGATGGAATCGTGTCTGACGTGAGTCAAACTCATTTAGTTATTTTTGATGACATGTTAGGAGAAGACGAAGAAGAAATTAAACTTTGGTTTACACGAAAAGGTCACCATCGTAATGCTAGTATTGTGTACATAACACAAAATTTATTTCAACAGAGTAAAGCCCATCGAACTATTAGTTTGAATGCTCATTACGTTGTCTTGTTTAAAAGTCCCAGAGACAAATCTCAAGTACAAGTGTTAGCCAAACAGTTAGGAGCTCCTTGGCTCAATTATGCGTACGACGATGCCACTCAAACCCCTCACGAGTATTTACTCATCGACTTAAAACCAACCACTCCTGACTATTTGAGATTTCGTGCCCAATTGTTTCACCCTTGGGGTGAAGAAGGTGGTCCTGTCATTTACACGTCCCCTTCAACCCATTTTTGAAAAAAAACTATAAAAACAACCTACAACGTCATTTCTGTCTCACACTCTTTTTTTGGAGAGAAGATGACTTCCTTTCAACCTCATCCTTCGGCTAAATTGATTCGTGCCTTGTATGGCATCAGTCGTGAAAAAAATGCACAAGTCCGTGCTCATTTGTTAGAAGCGAGTCTTAAAGAAGTGTTACGATGGTTTACTTTGACAGCACGTCAATTACTGCAAGGCATCATTCACATCCCTCATCAAACTCAACGTTTTTTTCAAAGACATAAAGGAGCATTGTCACAACTGGCTGATCCTAGAATCGATTCACGGACTAAAAAACAAATCATTTTAACTCCTGGTGGAAGTGGTTCTTTAGGAGGGGTCATGATTCGTTCCCTTTTGAAATGGGATCCTAATGATGCCAAAGCCAAAAAACCCAAAGCACCCAAAAAGAAGAAAAGTCCAAAGAAAAAGAAAACCACCCACCAGAAAAAGAAAAGTTCTACCAAGAAGAAGAAAACACCTACCACTAGCACCCGCCGCAAGAGAGGTACTGCGGCCAGGACGCAAACGTACACCCGCAAGACACCACGACAAACAACCGTGACGAGGTCTCCTTCTCCTTCGTCCCCATCATCTTTGTCTTCTTCACCACCCTTCACGATGATGCCTGCCAAACCGGACTTAAGACAAGTGTTTCCTAATCTGATGCAAAAATGGAAACCTATTTCGAAAGTTACCCCTTCGGGACCCTCGACGACATCGGCTGATCTGGCTATGGCAGCGGCCGCCAACAAAGTACCATCCCCTAAAACCAAAGTTCAAGAAAGAACCGGCGTGTTACAAAGTTTGTTGGATTTATCCAAAGAAGAATTGAGACGATTTAATCCCTTGAAAACACCTCAACGTCAAGTGATGCCTGTCGTGAAGTTGGTACGTCGTGCAGACAATCAGTGGAGACGTGTTCCAGTATAAAATAGAAGGGTACCCTGCCAGAGACTTCAGACTTACTCCTCCTCACCTCTAAGATGGCTCCCAAACGTGCACACCACAACTACCTCCACCAAAAAAAGAAGAAAAGTAAAACCACCAAAAAAGGACGACTTCCCCCTCGTCTAGCCAAACATTGGGATGTCTTGTCTGTCTTGACCAAATCCAATCCTCCCATGCGAAAACAACTCATTCAAACAGCTCCTAAAGAAATCATCGATACCGTGTGTGAATGTTGTTTGAACGTTTTGAAAGGAACGGTACCTTTGTCCAAGATACAGAAACAAAAATTAGGGAAACATCGGAACGTTCTTCGTCAAATGGTCAAAAAGAAAATACCTCTTCAACAAAAGAAAAAAATGTTGGTACAACGAGGAGGATTTCTACCTATGTTGATAGGGCCGTTGTTAAAAATAGCAGCTCCTTTGTTAGGAACGATTGCTGGACCACTTTTAGGAGGGGTCATGCGATAACCCTCCCCAAAAAAAGAAGATAAAAAGGACCACCCTTCTCTGAAAAGACCACAACTTTTTGGTACCTTTGGATGAAATGGAAGGACGAAAACTGACTTTAGTACCTTACAAACGATGGATGGAATTTCATCGTTGGAACGAACAACGGATACCTCATTTACCACCCAATCCTAATCTTAACGAAATGTCTCAGTTACAACAAGAAATACAATCCCTGATGGAACGAAACAATGTGTCCGAAACAGAAAAATCACAACGGTACGGTCAACTTTTACAACGTCTACAACTCTTTCGTCAAAAAGCAGTCGACGAAACAGCTTCACCCACTCTGAGAGATTTTAAGGCTCTGATGAAAAGCGAACCTAAAGTCACCACTAAAACAGACACCGGTACAGGGATGACCGTCCAAGAAGAAGAAGAAGAAGAAGAAGAAGAGTTTTTACTAACTCCACCTCTTAAAAAATTAAAAAAGTTAGCCACACCGGATTGGATAAAAAAGAAGATGCCTACCCCTTTACCCTCAGAAAAGAAAAAGGAAGAAGTGAAGAAAGAAGTCAAAACAGAACCGATGACCCCTGTTCAAACTACCTTTACCCCAGTAGCACGTCGGACACGTAAACAACAACAATCCAAAAAGATACCTCACGAAGAAAAGAGTATTGGAACTTGGTTAACTTATTCTTGAGGAAATCATCATCATCATCATCATGGAGAAACTGTTAGCCACCATTTATTACAATCCTGGCCATGCTGCTGGTTACGGAGGAGTTCAAAAATTATATCGAGCTGCTAAAAGTCAATTGAAAAGTGTACGTTTGTCCGAAGTACGACGATGGTTACAAGAACAATCGACGTA
The DNA here is from genome assembly GCA_029931535.1 of Margaritifera margaritifera. Lineage (NCBI taxonomy): Eukaryota > Metazoa > Mollusca > Bivalvia > Unionida > Margaritiferidae > Margaritifera > Margaritifera margaritifera. The sequence goes on along the minus strand of JAQPZY010001483.1, from coordinate 84,009 downwards.
CACGTTACACAAACCCATTCGACGTAAATTTTCTAGAAGTACCACTCAAGTGGAAGGGATCGATCATCAATGGCAAGCCGATTTAGCGGACGTCTCTCATTTAGCCACTTACAATGGTGGTCACAAATATTTGTTTTGTGTCATCGACGTGTTTTCCAAATTTGCTTGGGTCGTGCCTTTGACTTCTAAAAGCAGTACCGAATTGGTACGAGCCTTAAAATTGGTCTTGAAACAAAGTGGACGCCAACCTTTACGATGGCAAACGGACAAAGGTACCGAATTTCTAAACCAAGCTTTTCAAAAAGAATTGAAACAAAGACACATTCATTTTTTTACTACCGAAAATCCTGAAACCAAAGCCAGTATCGTGGAACGTTTTCAAAGAACTTTGAAAGAACGTATGTGGAAATATTTCACACATCAACATACTCTCAAGTACATCGACGTGTTACCTCGTTTGGTCAAAGCGTACAATCAATCGTACCATCGTAGCATCGGATGTGCCCCCGAAGAGGTCATCCCTGAAAACGAAGTGACCGTGTTTGATAAATTATTTGGTTCACCACCCCAGAAGAAAAAAAAAAGAAAAAGAAAAACCTTGTTAGAGTTAAAGACGGGAGATTGGGTTCGCATCGGAAAAACCAAACGTACTTTTGACAAAGGTTATTTACCTAACTGGACCACCGAATTGTTTCGTGTCACTATCCCCGTCCGTGGACGTGATCCTCCCGTCTATAAATTGGAAGACATGCACGGTGAAGTTCTCAAAGGAACATTTTACTTGCCTGAGTTACAACGAGTGACCAAAAAAGAAGACGCCTTGTACGACATCGAAAGCATTCTCGAACAAAGAACACGCAAAGTAGGTAAACGTCGAGTAGAAGAAGTCAAAGTACGTTGGAAAGGATATCCTCCTAGTTTTGATTCTTGGATTGCGGCTTCTCAAGTCGTCGACTATAAAAAGAAAAAGAAGTAAACTCACAACATGCCATTCAACACAGTAGCCACCCAGACGACTTCAACGACTCCTTCACAGAGTTCTTCTCTTCAAGAATTACAAAAACAACCACTTTGGGTGTGGTGCGGAGAACGTGTGCCTAAAAATCAAATCGTCTTTTTCTGCCAAATCTTTGTAGTGTATTGTGTCATCGGAGCAGCTATTGCCAATTTGAGTTTACAACAAGGAGACAAACAATTGTGGACCATTTTACTGAGCAGTTGCATCGGTTATCTTTTACCCAGTCCCTCTTTGAAATTTACGACGACAGACAACAGCAGCCATAGCAACAACCACGCTAGTTCGACCAACGCCAGTTCACCTTCTTCTTCGTCCAGTCACCACCACAATACCAATTCTCTTTTGGAACCTTTTGAACATCATTCTTCTGTTCATTTGAGTGACTCCTCGGACACCAGAACCACCTTAGAACTATGAATGACCAATTTTATTTAACTTTACCCAGTGACAGTTCCATGGATGTGTTTCCCAACAACAAATTATGTTGTTTCACGGCCAAATTACCTCAGGCCTTCCAATTGGATCACGACGCTCATTGGGAAGTGGCTTTGGTAGAAATCATTCATCCTACGCAAATCAAGAATGTGTCTGGAAATCAAACCATTTTTGACGTAGCAATCTATAACGAAAAAGTGCAAAAAGAGTTGGACGCTCATGATCCTGAAATTGGGAAAAAAATGAGTTCAAAAACTGACAATACTCCCTACTCGACCTATCGCATGAGAATTCCTGAAGGGTATTATTTTAGTGCTCAACATTTGGTGGAGACGATTGCGGCCGTCTTCGAAGCCCAATTTGGCAAAGCCTTGGAAAAAAACCAAAAATGGGTAGAGATCAAATACCATCCTGTGGCACGCCGTATCTGGATACAATTTTTGAAAGGGCATGAGGGAAAGCCATTCGACGAGAAAGAAGACAAACACTTACCCGCGCACGAAAGAAAATTCATGACCATCGGTTTTTCTGCTGGGTTGTTTGATATTTTGGGTGGAAATAAAAAGTATCATGGTGAACGAACAATCCACACCAACACTGATTTCGGAGAGGCTTTTCGCACCCCTATCGAATTGAACGTTGGACTGAATTTAATGTTTGTGTACTCCGATGTGGTGGAGTACAACGTGGTGGGTCACACAGCTGCTCCCTTACTGAGAGTCATTCCTTTCAAAGTGGATACTGCTGCTGGTGCGTACGAAGAAGGTGGAAACACGTTTCACGTTCACCGTGAATTTGTACATCCTCATTATCTTCCAGTCAGTAAATCGTATTTTGACAGTGTCAACATTAGTATAAAAGGAGATTTGGGACAAGATGTGCCATTCATTGACAAAGGAAAAGTCACGGTGAAACTACATTTTCGAAAAAAACAAGTTCTCTAACGAATTGTAACTAACCTCCCAAACAAAAAAAATGTATCCAGTGTACCAAGGAGTGGCTCGACAACGAGGACATGGTTTAGGAGATATGTTAAAATCGGCTTTTCGGACGGTAGCTCCTATTTTGAAACCGATGGTGACTCGAGGATTTCATGCCTTAAAAGATGCCGCTTTGACACAAGGAAAAGAATTTTTGCAAAATGTCCTCATCGACAAACAAAATCCTAAAGAAGCTTTTATGAGAGCAGGCAAAAATGTGTTGATGACCACTGGTAAAGATCTTTTAGGCCTCCAAGAAAATCCTATAAATACGCTTCACGCTTCAGACCCTGGCATTACTTCACAGCAGCAAGGACAAGGTAGAAAGAGACGACAACAACGCCTAAATCCTTTCAAAGTTCATAAAAAATCACACGGCAGTTCCAAAAAGAATAAGAAGAGAAGAAGAACTGGTAGAGAATTAGACGTATTTGATTATTAATAACTGTGAAAATGATGCACCGAGATTCTTGCGAATGTACCAAGTCAGAACTGGATATGTTTTCTATGCCTCCCACCATGATGACGATGCAAGAATCCCAATGGGTGGAATTTCATCCTGTATCGTCTTTGACGGAATCAGCTCCTATCGAATTTGAAATCAAAGGACAAACCGAAGATTACATCGATCTGAATAACAGTTACTTGTACCTGAAACTTCAAGTACAAAAAAATGACAACACCCTTCCTGGGGAAGCTGCCCGAGTGGCACCCGTCAATAATTTCATGCATTCCTTGTTCAGCGGAGTAGATTTGTACTTGAATAACAAACTGGTCAGCAGCAGTTTGGATACTTACCCATACCGTGCTTATTTGGAAAATCTCTTGACGTACGGAAAAGAAGCCAAGAACACTCATCTGGATGCTTCGGTGGTCTGGAAACCTGACACCTCGGAAAAGTTTAACGACACAGAGCTGTCAGTACCGGCGAAGACTTCTGCTAATGATGGTGATCCTATAATTCCAGCAGTCCCTCACAATGTGGGATTCAACGACCGTCGAAAGAAAATCAGACGAAGTTTAGAACTGATGGATCGTTTGCATTTGGACATGTGGTTGCAAGACAAGTATTTGTTGAACGGAGTAGATGTACGCCTGAGACTGAATCGCAGTAGTGCCGCCTTCCATTTGATGGCTCATGCTAACGAGTGGAAAACCAAAATCCAAGAAGCCAAACTTTACGTGCGACGTGTAGAAGTCTTACCAAAAGTAGCCAATGACATCAGTCAATCCTTGAGCAGAACCACTGCTAAGTATCCTGTGCGACGAGTGGAAGTGAAAACCTTTACCATAGCCGCTGGACTCCGATCCAAAGTCGAAGATCACATCTTCCAAGGACAGCTCCCCAAACGTTTGCTGATTGGCATCGTCAGTAATGCAGCCCTCAACGGAGTCCACGATCAGAATCCGTTCGAGTTTAAACACTACAACGTCTCCAAGATAGAAGTCAGTCGAGATGGTAAGACCTTGTGTACCAGACCTTTTGAACCTAACTTTAGCGACGGCCATAAAAATTACTTGCGATCTTACCTGAGCCTGTTTGAAGCCACGGGACAGTTAGGGCGCGACACCAGCCACGGCATTTCGTACGACGATTATGCAGGAGGGTATGCTTTGTGGGGTTTTGATTTCACTCCGGACCAAGGCAGCGATGAAGGACATTTCCACCCTATAAAATCAGGCCCACTTCGTGTGGAACTTCAGTTTGCAGATCCTCTACCCGACACAGTGAACGTCGTCTTGTATGCAGAATTTGATAATACTCTAGAGATCAACAGTTTGAGAGAAGTGATTCTAGACTATTAGAAGAAGAAAAACAGATGCAACACGTAGAAGAAGAACCTATGGAAATAGATCAGGAATTTTGTGAGAAGTCACAAACTACCACAAATGATGATGATAATGACGAAGTCCTTCATTCAGTACCTCGAATAGAAGAAGAAGAAGAAGAAGAAGAAGAAGAAGAAAACCATTCCGTTCCTGTGTTTACTGGATTTATGGTTTGTCGATGGCCAGAACACGAAAAAAAGTTAGTGACCTGTTATGCTCAGGAATTGAGTCCAATCATTAACAGTCTGATTAAAGAACAATGTTATGGATGTCAAAACGATCATCCCAGTCAGATACAACACGACCAATGTATGATGATGACAGGTGAAGAAAAATTGGATGAATATTTGGAAACGGCCTGGACACAACTCTCAGATGAACACGTGTTGCAACAGTGGTATAAAGTCTTGCAGACTTCTTCTTTTCCTCCACTTACTTCTCTGGAGATCAAACGGATCGAAGGACTCATTCATCAGAGTGCAGAACCTATCCGACGTGAATATTCGTGGAATTACAAGACAGATCAATTCAAGTTTAAAGTCAGGTGTGCATTGCTGACTCAATATTTCCATTGTTGAAGAAAAAAATGGATACTAGAGAACTTTATTACCTATTGACTCGTAGTTCCTACACTTCTTCTTGGAATCCTGTGGTATGTGCTAAAGATGAACTACCTCATCGTAAACCAAAAAACGTTCATGCTTATGTCATCAATACTGACGACAGTGATCTACCAGGAACCCATTGGATTGCCGTGTACTTTCCCAACGATCACTGTGTGGAATATTTTGATTCTTATGGATTACCTCCTTTGGAAAAAGACATCATTGAGTTTATGAGAAGAAATGCCGTCTCGACTCGATTCAATAATGTGAGACTACAAGGATCAGATTCTATGGTGTGTGGACAATATTGTGTTCATTATCTTCATCAACGCAGTCTTGGATATTCCTTAGAACATTTACTGACTTATTTTGATAGTGACTATGTTCGAAACGATGCTAAAGTACAACAATGGTTTTGTCAACGTTATGGTTATCTCTTGTCTTTAGCTCACAATCGTAGTGTACATCAAAATGATGATGTAGATGTAGAAAGTTTAACATTTACTTTACCTTCCCAACGTTGTCAACCTTGTAAATATGTTCCTGTTTGAAAATTTATGGTTGAATGGTTAGTTTTTTAAAATGTTAGAATAGTTTTTGTTAATTAAAAACTTTTGTTGATTGTTGAAAAAAATGGTGTTGTGTGGTTTTTTATTGAATTTGAAATAATAATGATTATGTTCTATCTCTCTCTTTCTATCGATCTGAAGTCACCCCCCTCTATTTATTATCTCACTGTCGATCTGAACCCTATTTTTAGGTGAGCGCAATGGATGGTGTGGTGTATGTATTGGATAAAAAATAAAAAATGGTTGATAATGGACATTTTATTAAGTTGGAGTTTATCAATGAGAGTCCAGAAGAAAGTTATGAGAGAATTGTAGACAAGAATCTTCCTGAAGTGTCAGAACAATAAGAGAATGAAATGGTAAATATGGAAGTGTATTGAACTGTATTGGACTTATATGAAATTGTTTTTATTACCACGAGTAACATAATGTATATACATTGAATAAAATATAATTATTATTATTGATGTATATATCTGAATGGTGTTGTGTGGTTTGTTTTTTTACCCACCAAACCAACAAAAAAAACCACTTTCCCTCTCTTTCTATCGATCTAAAATTGGGAGGAAAGAAATTTACTACAGCACCAACAGCAGCAGCAGCAAAGACAACAACAACAACAACAACAACAACTTTTGCAGTCCATCAAATAAAATTTTTTTTAAAAAAATGGATTGTATATTTGTGGTGTGTGTTTTGATATAAAAAAATTTAAAAAGTAAAAAAAAAATGGTTGTGTGTTTTGATTTGTTTTTTAAAAAATTTCCCCTTCCCAAAAAAAAAAAAAATGTAGATAGTGTGTTTGTGTGTTTTGATTTGTTTTTTTTTTAAAATTTCCCCTTCCCAAAAAAAATGTAGATAGTGTGTTTGTGTGTTTTGATTTGTTTTTTAAAAAATTTCCCCTTCCCAAAAATAAAAAAAAAAAAATTGTTGTGTAGTGTGTGTAAGTTTTGTGTTTGATATATAAAAAAATTTTAAAAAAGTAAAAAAATGGATGGTTGATATGTTGGATAGTATATTGGCGTGATTTCATCCCTTTGTCATACCCTTTCGTCTGATAGGAGGTTTTTGGGGTTTTTAGGCAGCACACAAGGCATTTGGGGATAGTGTGTTAGGTTTGGGTTTGGGTTTTGGGTTTATTTGGGTTTGTATATAAAAAATATAAAATAACAAAAAAATTTAAATGAGTTAAGAAATTTTAGTACTATTTTTTAGTCAGCCAATTTTCTCCATTTTTTTTTTTTTTCAGGATTATTTTCAGTCTTCGCTAACGTCAGGTACAATTTCGGAAGTTTAGTGTTACTTTTAGTCTAGACCATTACAATCTAATGTTCTGTGCACAACCCCATCGTATAATTTGTGATCAATGGAAAGTGTATCAGCCTTAAGTCAAAATACATCACAGAACGTTTGGATGTATTATTTTGTGAGAATTTTACATCTACGTTTTCAAAAGAAGGATTTTAGTAGACTATGTCTCCAATTCAATCTTGTGATATTTTACCGAGAAAAGAGGATTTTTTTCCTATGGATGTGATTTTTTAAAAATGGAATGTGTGATTTTGAAATTTCTTAAGGAAAATATACCATAAAAAACGTAAGTGTCGTGATATTTTTAAAAGTAGGAATAAAATATTCTCTCTCTCTCTCTCTCTCCGTCGTAATGTCAATTCTCTCTGTTTCACAAACACACACACTAAGTTTCTTATACAATGATTTCGATTGAAATGATCATGGTATCTGTTCCCGTTTTTAAGATGCCTCTCCACAAATGTTGGCAGTAGTCACAATGATTATGTAAAATGTGACGTTAGTGTTGTAAATTTTTCAAAAACTTGCACCCCTTAAAAATTGTACAACGATTTTTCTTTCATAGGTCAATCGTTGGATTATATAAAATCTTGAGTTTAGTTGTTCTTGTGCATGTCAGGTATCTTAGCTTTCTTCCTATTTTGGCACTGCAATGTGTCACGAAAAAAAATTATAGATCTACCGTTTTCAGAAGGAAACCAAAAAAACAAAAAGAAAAACAAACAAACAAAACAAACAAGCACATAGCTTTACGGTGTAAGAATGACTCGAGTATGACCCATCTAATTCTGCACTCTATAACCCGTCCTATTCTACACTCTCATTCTTGAGCCCAAAACATGCGTTCATGAAAACTGTAACAATGTATTTTAAGTCAGTCCATTTTAGACTGTCGATAAAACAAGACGTGTTTTTACTGTTCTCCCGTCTTCGGTTTTGGGAAATGTTGTAACATTGTTTGTAGCCGCAAGGCGTGTGCAGAAAAACATAACATATCTTAAATATTTGGGAGGCATACAACAAATGCTACTGCAGTCATTCGACAAGAAATATAACATTGCTTTTTAAAACCGATTCAGGACCACCCTTTATCAAGAAAGATTAATTCTATTCCCTCCCCACACCCCACCCCACACTCCCGCCACGTTAAAAAAACTCCCGTACGTAGCCAGAGTGCCCCATCCATGTTAAACTCCCGTACGTAGCTGTAGTGCCCCCGCCATGTTAAACTCCCGTACGTAGCTGTAGTGCCCCCGCCATGTTAAACTCCCGTACGTAGCTGTAGTGCCCCCTTTGTAGCTATTTACCCCCCCTACACTACTTATAAGCAATGTAAAAGAGCAAGAAAAATAAGCTAAATTAAGAGACGTATTACAGGGTTCCGAAAGTAAAAGGGCAAAAATAGTTTGGCATTTAACAGATTTATAAAAACCTTCAGAGAAATATAAATAATATTAATTTGAAGGTTAGAGAAACATTACCGTTCGGTGAAAGGTTTAAGCATCTATTTAAAGAAAAGGTTTAACCATTGCTACAAGTTTTGCAGTTATAGGCATGATTGAACAACTCTTGCTTTATTCATAGAGAAGTTTGAAGAAGTTTAGCAGAAGGAGCTAAGTTACCATGAAGAGCAGTCTGGTGGATGAGGAGGTTGAATAAGTCCTGGCCGAGGTAAATTCCTTTTTAAAAAAACTTAAAATTAGGATTGAAAAATATTGCAAATTATTTGTTTGAGTTAGCAACAACAACAACAACAACAACAACAACAACAACAAAGCAGCAGCATTACCTGGTATTATTGCTGTATTTATGATCATAGGTATAGTAGTAAGTGAAAATCTCATTCTCCAGTGAAATATAGAAAATTAAACGTTATTTGGGTCAGATCTAAAATATGGGAAAGAAGAAAACAAGTGTGTTGCGGAACCCGGTGTCTCAAATCCTTCCGTGCACTGATGTATTCTCGTATCTAATGTGCAAACATTTTAACACAAAAAATATACCACACAACGCTGACGTTGACGGATTAGTGATACCCATTCTTCAAAATGTTTACGCATGCAGTTGAGACAAAAAGAAAAGAATATAAGAATGCACGACTCCCTTTAGCGAGCTTTTATTGCAAGTCATTGTAATAAAATGAAAGGCTTTGACACGGTTCCTTGAAGTACGAAACTAATATTGAGGAAATACTACCAAGAGACTGAAACAACTATCTATTTGCAACACGTGACAAAAAAGAAAAAAAGAAAAAACGGGGAAAAAACAAACAAACAAACGCGCTAACAGCCTGAAGTATCCCAATTCATGTTCAATTGATCACTATTGTGGTGCAATGTCAGTATTTTAATTACGTCGCCTTATTTTCAACATTATGTCAACTTATTCGGGTAATGCAAGTGGTTAAGACGGATGGCATAAGCTGGCATTAAAACGACCTATGGTCAACTTATCCTGTTAATAAGACGACATAGAAAAACCGTTATATCCCCCTGAAGATTAGATTAGTCGATTTATTTCTTGCCTTAAGAAGACTTATTTGTTGCTATGTCGACAAATCTGCATGAACAAGATGGCTTATTTAAGTGGATAAGTGGCAGAGATATGCCACCATAAATGGCAGAAGTGGGCATTAACACAGCTTTTGGTAAAATTATCCTTTAATAAGTCGACGTTAACAAATGGATATGTTGCTTTTGATTCCACATAAGTCGACTTATTTCTCGTTTTAAGACGATTTATTTATAATTATGTCAACATATATTGGAATGAATAAGTTGGCTTATTTAAGTGGATAAGTGGCGAGTGGTTGGCAGTAATCTGCCGCCATACAACTTAGAAAAATGTACTGCCTTTGTATATGAAAGGGTACCCTAACATATTATTTTAATACCCCCTAATTACACTAAATGATACTAATTATGTTGTCTCTAAAACTGACACAAACAAATCGGCGGGTCAAAACAGAATTCTCTGAATCATTAAAAAAAAGTAATTAAATGCAGTATCACTTCTCAGTTTTGGAAGATAGCTTAAGTATTCACATTTCATAAGGCAAATTCGCAATTCGTAAGAGAATGTATATAAACGCATCTAAAACATTGTGTATAACAATAGTAATAAGACACCACCTATCCAATGACGTTGTCTTCTCAGTCTAAATAGCTCAAACTTGTCTAGGGTTAAAAAACGAAAATTTATTGGTGTCTACAGCGATCAATACCTCACTTGGTATTAATCTAGTCATCATCTATGTGCAATGGTCATCAAAAGAATTACTCTCTTACAACTACTGTCGAAATACTGTTCTCAACTTTATTTTTTCTGCTATATATTACTACTGATCAACTACGGCTGTTCGATATGGGGAAATACATGAAATATAATCTGACCTGACGATATATATATATATATATATATATATATATATATATATATATATATATATATATATATATATATATATATATATATATATATTAGGAATAATGACATATAACTCTCTACACAGCTTTCTCCAAATTATATCTTCTAACTAACTGAACTAAGTTCATCAAATACTGAGCGCAATCTTAGCTCTACCACTACCAAATGAACTCCGGATTATGAGGTCTAGAACTATTTCAAAACTCTTTTCTGTATCAGCACCTACCTTCATGACGTTTCTACCCCTGTTGATACATAACTCAAATTCTATATCTTCATTTGAAACTTCAGTAAAGAAATTTTTTCTTGACCAGCTCCACTGATATAAGAAAGTATTTCAGTACAGAATATATATACATATGTGTGTTTTATTATTTCTTATTTTCTTATACATATGTCTGTATGACTGTTAACATGTTGAAATAGTTTTATATATATATATAAATATATATATATATATATATATATATATATATATATATATATATATATATATATATATATATATATATTGTGTGTGTCTTTGTGAGTGACTTTATTATAACATATTGTGTAAATATGGTAAAGACCATGTGGTAGATTGGTCTATTTATGGCAATATCAGCCATCTTCGTTAAATAAAGAGTATTATTTTTTTTCATTATTTCGCATTAATCAATAATCACTGCTCACAGAATAATTGGACTATAGATGCGTCTAATGATCATCTTTTTTAATTATATTTGATCATTTTTATTTGAAATTTTCATCCTCCGATGCAACATTTTTCATAACCCCCAATTGCATTTTTAGGAAAAAATATAACTGTTTAACATCTGGGATTATTTGATTTATGTATCTAAAATACTACCGCAAAGGAGATTGTTAGACAGAATTGACTCCAAACCTTTAAGTGTGGACATGACTTTTATCGAATTGTGATTTATTACATATCAGACCATATTTTAGAACATGTGCTATATCTAGAACCTTCGTCTCTAATTGGAAAACTAGTCACGGAAGTAAGAGTCATAGTTTATCGATGTTCATGTGATCTAGGATAAGTATATTGGAACGTGAGCTATTAGGGTAACCTTCTAACCTACATAGTAAACAAGACACGGATCAATGATAAATATGAAAGGTCTAACGAAGCATGAGGTACCGTATATACACGCAAAACACAGACACACATTTTGTCACCAACTTAACTATGAAATCAAGACCTTCACGAAGTTATTTGTAATGGACTAATCAGTCCGACGGAAGTGTGTGTGTGTGTCTAAAAGGGGGGAGGGTTACAATATTTGTAAGTTTGGAAATAGTTTTTGGCCCGGTACGTAATATTGTGTGATGTATAGTTTGAGAATGATGAGTCAGCAAGTACATGTGTAAGGAAATATTACTTTTGACGTAAAGTTAAACTGAAACCACTTGTTAAATGACGGCATCGTCATATGAACTTCGTATTTGTAACGCAGAAAGAAGGACTTTAATAGAGTATAATGCGACATCGTGAGCTTATTAAACTTCACAAGGAATGTAAAATGGCCTAAAATAAACTTTAGTAATTATTTTTTTTTTATTATTATTATTTTTTTTATGGCAAATTTGACACATTTTTGGCTATATCATGCTGAGGAAATGGGATCTAAGTACCTTCTCAAGGACACACCAAGGCAGGTGTGGTAATTATGTATAACGTTAGCATTTATGTCAAGAAGAAACTGTCAAAAGTTTACTAAAATGATGGCAATTTGACTGTGTTTCAGTGAAAGCGAGCCCCATCAGACATCATTATCACCTAATAATGTTTGCGTCTTATGCAAAAATCTGCCAAAAATATGTGTTAGGATATCCACATAATAGTGTTATCAAACCTTACTTTAAGCGGACTTGGATAATCGTAAGCAGTGCTGTTCATCATCTGTGACCTTGTGGCTAAGGTTAGAATTTAGTCTCAATAAGGAGTGTAATTGCTTTCTAATTTTTAAGCAATCGCAAGCACTTGTAATCTATGTGCTTAATTATATTACAAGTTATTTTTCATTTATCAATTAAAGCCAAAAAAATATCCTGTAATTAAGATTATTCTCTTTATCTTATTTTCTGGACGATTTCTTAAATATGACTCTTCGAAATAGGTCATAGTGTCACCTCGGCTATGCATTTGCGTTCTGACTGAAATCTTTTACGCCCTCTTTCCTCTGCTACCACGAAAACTTTCTACGCTTTCCATCCTTCATGATATGAAGTCTGATTATATTAATTGTATTATCATCTGTAAATTATGTTTCTCTTGATGCGAGATTTTGTTATGTAATTTTTGCAGGATTTTTATGGGGAGAGGGTGTGTGCTTAAATTTACCCCCTCCCAATGTCGGTCTAATTTATAATATCATAAAGGAATAGTTTATAAATAGATATGAATAGCAAGCTTGCTTCTTGTTTACTCTTCGATGAATGGTTCTTTCCATTAGAATTTGATTCAATTGACGACGATGACAGGCCGACTGCTAGAATTAAATCCCCTCTAGTGCAAGAACTACAAATCCAACAGTTCCAATTAATAGCTTTTAAGTCACTGAAGTATCCTATATTGGTCGTTTCAATAAATGGTAAAGATTGTGGAAATTATGAAGCAATATATAAGGCAAATATTAAACGCTACATTTTTACTCAAATCATATTATTTGGGTTATTAATAAAATAGAAAGGTCTGCATATTGGGATACATCAATTCATGTTTATTGATTTGCTGTGATTGAAAGCCATGCACTGCTTGTAACGCAAGCCTCATTTCCAGCAATATTAAGATCCAGCGGACGTAGTTTTTAATCAGTCCTCCTGAATTAGTAAATTTTAAAATCTTGTTCCAGTAGTTTATAGAAAATCTTTAAGTTTCAAAATTTTCACGTTGACGATTTCGAGTATCTGCGTTACCAGTTGATTTGTCATGGAATCTTGAATAGCTAATGTTTAAGGGTATTGTTTGAGTGATGGATTCTAATTATTGTAATCAGCAAATATGAAGTTTTTTGGTCATTTCATGCCTGAGAGGTTAATAAACAGAGACAAATATCTGTTACTCAAGTACACTTTTGTAGTATACAGTATATAGGAGAGCCGAGATATTGGTTTATGGACCTTACAAGACGCACATGAACATGTATATGTTATAAGCTGACAATTCCTAATAATTCCGGAATAAGAAATATGTCCTGGAGCGTCACCGTGGGGTACATCTTGTATCTATTCTCTTAATCATGGACTATAATGTTTTAAATTGACATTTTTACCTCGGCCATGTCAGGTTTAAATACCTCATGTATGTCTTTAAATATGTTAAGCTGTTGAAATTCCCTATGGCCCAATCTCAGTGCCAGAGATAATGGGAATCAGTTATAATTTGATAATACGAGATGACGTCCTTACTAGGAATCTGTTGCATCTCAAGAAGAATTAAGATTTAGAAATGTAACCGATAGAGTACTTGGTTACATGGATGATTACAGACTAATTGCTTTATGCAGTTTTATCCCCAACCTGACAATGAAGCATGAGCTATTGACACCCGGCTTAGAATCTCTGCTTTAATCTATTGTTTGATACAGTACAGGTCTTACACATTCTCCTCGATCCCATATGATTCCATGACCATAATTTAACACAGCGTTATGCAATGGGTGATTGCTATATCCGGATTTTAACGCCATGTTTATATAACATACCGTACATACATGTATCTTCCGTCTTACTCAGGAATCAAGCCTTCTGGACAAAGTGAACAACCTGATACTACATTGCAGTTAATACTACATATCGACTTTGTCCAAATTATGTTACATATAAAAAAAAATTCAAATGATATACCACAGCTGGGGGTATATAGCATTCATATCGCCTTATAGTAGATCAACAATCGGAACATCTCGGCCTTTTCCGTTAAGTCGAGAATGAAACCTCAGATGTCATTCGCCTCCATAGAGAACTATATTCGGAGCCACAATTGTTCCCATGGCACAATATGGCGCCGGAAGGTGACAAAGTCACAATCGGAATATTCTCGGACTTTTCTGTCGCAAAATATGTTTGTGCACTCCGCATGAAGCGAATCACCAAATCCATAACAATCCATGTGTATTCCTACAAGTACATCTGAGGTTATTTCTCACTTGACGGATATGGCCGAGCGATATTCCGATTGGGTAGAACAAGTGCACACAGGCAATTTATTTTTATTGGGTATGAGCTACGGAACCAGCCTATGTGTGGTGGTATATTAAATACCGTATTTCAAAAAGTGAGCCGCAAAAAATTAGAGTAATTTTTCAAAAGAAGCTTACGCATGGGTAAATTGTACGCAATAGTAGGCTTATCGCTGTCGCCGCACAGGCACTACCAGGTGTAAACGGGGAGGTCTCAACGGGTCGGAGTTTGATATTGGGCACCTACATGGGGATATTTTTTTTCAAAAACGAGCCGTGCAGCATAATCATTTTCATCGTGTTAAAAGTTTCCTCTTGGAGAAATCATGCATAGGATGAAAGCGTGTTTTGCTGACCTTTCCACAAAAGTAATTTTATAAAATAGTAACGTTAAGGTCTATGGGAATCAATATTAGTACTCTCTGATCGATATTAGTACTCTCTGATCGATATTAGTACTCTCTGCCATATTGTAAAGACAGACACTAACTTTACGCAGCTCAGTGTCTATCTATTAGGGATGATCGCTGGTGGAATGTTTGAGTATTTAACTTTCTGAAAAATGGGTGGGGTTTTTTCACATAGTTAAGGGTCCAAGCAATCCTAAACCATAAAAAAAATGTCAAGTTTGATGTGCATTTTCCACCGCTACACTTACATGTAAGAGTCATTACACACAGAAGTATAGGAAACAATGTACCGTCACCAACTCTCCAAATAATAATTGAATGAGTATTTACAAAGTTTTAAAATTTGCACAGATTAAAGATCATAGATTCATCTTATCAGATGTATCAAAACAAGTGTATGTTGATGATTTATTTTATTTCTTTTCACTACGAGTCAGTTATTGAACTCTTATCGGAATTCTGACAAACAAAGCCAATAATAATAAAGTCAGTTTTTTAGTAACTTTATTATTTTCTTTCACAGCACTGTTCTTGCAATTATTACAATTGTATAAAAACATTTATTCTTTATTATTGTATAAGAGTCAGAACTCGCATCACGTCATCTTAAACCCAATCTCTCCTTGAGTTTATAGGACTTCGACACCATGTACTAACAAGTGATATCGAGTCAACGCTGTTATAATGCAATGATCACGCCATTTCAAGCTACGCATTAAACGTTGATTTTACAAAAGTGAATATACTTAGATGAATTAAATAACGTTTCATCATAATTCATGTTATGTAAGTCAGGATTTTTTTTATTTGTGGCGTAGAGTTATTGTGTGTTAACAAATATGTGTACTTTTATAGCGTATACATAAAATATTATTTATATAATTTTCATTTTAATCCCAATATTCATTTTAATTATTCGTAAGTTTATATTTTTCTTTCTGAGAGCTGTATATTTTTTACATCGCACGTTTTCTCTTTGAGCTTTTTATTTCTTGTTCACTTTTGATATCATATCAGCGAACCCAGATCTCGATACTTGTATTGATTTGTGCATAAAAAAGGATGCAATTTTCTCTTCGTCCTCATATACTGGGTGAAAGAGAAAGAAATTGTTTTCTTTTCAAGTATGTCCATCATAACTTGTTTTCTAATATTTGTAGATTATTCCCAGGTATGAATACGAAGGGTCTAGATCATATGATATGGGAGATCTTGTGTTGAATTGCAAGGTCTTAGATTTGCGAGAGGAATGCAGTAATTAATTTTGCATATATAAATCATCTAGCCATTAATGTTTGCTTATATTAAATAATATAATCTTCTCCAAGGGATCACACATTAATCCTAACTAACGAGTTCATTGTTATTTATATTTCCGATTTGAGAAAGTTTTCTGAATCACGATTCTTTGGATGTACTCCTTCTCCAGTGGTCACGATAACTTCATTCAACCTATCAGTCTTAAACAAGCCTGGGATGATATTTTAGGATCACTCAAAACGTCTGATCTGTTTCTTCCACTGTGTGCTCACGTTTTTATTTTGTTATTCACCCAGTCGATGAGTATTTATACTAAAGGGATAAATAGCGCACATAGCATTGTTTCATATTAAATAGCACTAATACATATTGATAGCACTAATACATATTGATAGCGCTTATTGGGTTCATAAGACTAAAGAGATAAATAGCGCTCATAGCATAGTTTCATATTGAATATCGCTAATACATTTTGATAGCACGCATAGGTTAGATTAAGACTAAAGGGATAAATAGCGCTCATATCATTGTTTCATATTGAATATCGCTAATACATTTTAATAGCACACATAAGTTAGATTAAAACTAAAGGAATAAATAGCGCACATAGCATTGTTTCATATTGAATATCGCTAATACATTTTGATAGCACACCTAGTTAGATTACGACTAATGGATAAATAACGTATATCAAGACTAAATAGATAAATATAGCATAAACTGCATCGTTTCATATTGAATAGCTCTAATACATTTTGATTGCACACTTTGAGTACATTAAGACTGAAGGGATAAATAGCTCACATAGTATAGTTTCATATTGAATATCGCTAATACATTTTAATAGCACACATTAGTTAGATTAAGATTCAGGGCCTAAATAGCGTACATTAGGACTAAATGGATAAATATAGTGTACATATAGCATAGTTTCATATTGCATAGGGCTATTACCTTTTGATAGCACACATTGATTAGATTAGAAGTAAGGGATAAATAGAGCACATAGCATTGTTTCATATTGAATATCGCTAATACATTTTGATAGCACACATTGATCAGATTTAAGACTAAAGGGAGAAATAGCGCACATAGAATAGTTTCATATTGAATTGCGCTATTACATTTTTACAACACACATTGGGCACATCAGCAAAGTACTCATATTTTTCAATGTTGTTAATCAGTGTTTGAGAACAAGGTGGTAAAGGAGTAAATAAAAATTACTAATAATGGCAAGTTAAACCAACACTTCTCTCGCCCAGTGATCGCTTCTTTCATCAGGGTAAATTAATGATTTTGCTACATATGAATTTCTGTTTAATTATTGTAACTTTATTCCTCGTTCATGAATAGTTATGAGTAATGTTATATTGATATTCGTGTAATTATGTGCTTGTATCAATTCTTTTGGAGTATTTGCGACATTGTTGTGATTTGTAACATTACACAATTGTTCTATATATGCATGCAAATGAAAAATATTAATGCTGGGGTTTATTTTCTTCACCTTACATGTTGCCTCTTCAAATACGAGTGAAAATAAAGCGTTGCCTATCGCCTATATCTTCTGTATTGACACGTTTCGTACTCTAAGGGCCAGATCGGTGGCTCTACAGCAATTTAGGTCGTTCCCTGTGACAAAAATGGAAAAAGGAAATTAAAAACAAAAGTTAACATTTTTACACAACCATCTGGCATACAAAATAGCTAGCCTGTTTCCATGCGAAATGAAAAAGCTTTAAGGACATACAAATGTAGACTAGTCAATATTATACTGAAGTAAATGTAAGTCAAAGAGTTTAATGTTCAATATTGAAGAAACGATGGAATAAATTAGGATAACATACTTCATAGCTCCGGCACACGTTTCAGAGTAATTCCACAACCGGCACACATGTAAACTTCTTAACCAATGCTTAGCGGTGGTCTTAGATAGGAATGTTTTTAACTTCCAATTTGATTTTAATTCTGTCGGAGAGCATGATTGATATATAAGTGCTTGATAGAGTTTTTAAAATGTTTAAGTCAATTAAAGTGCACAGGACACTAGGCATTTTAATTATTTGCTTAAAAAATAAAACCCCTAACTTTGAACATTTATGTCTTAATTACAAGTCACGATATGGGGGTATCTGTACTTAAAATTTGTCTTCCTCGACGTAGGTTATGTGTACAGTTGACTGACAGCCATTACAGACACTAGTATTTGATGGCAATGTGATTAAGTTTGTTTAATAATTACGACTCAAACTTAATAAGAACACACACACACACACACACACACACACACACACATATATATATATATATATATATATATATATATATATATATATATATATATATATATATATATATATATATATATATATATATGTAACACGTCCTTCTTTTTCTTATCACTGTTCCACTATGAAATCTTTGCAGGCTATCTTCTGTGTCCTGCACATAATTCTATTCTTTCATCCATTTTTTCGTGACATTTAAATGTCCCCCTCCCATACCCATCTTTAGCCCCATTATAATCCACAATTTTATTTCGTCAGTTTTGGAAGAATGATTGTGGATCTACGTGACCAAGTACATGGTTCTAACATACTACTTTGGTGTTTTTTTACCCAATAGCTCCTTACTGTGGTTTCCCACTTCTGGCCTTTACAGAAGCAAGAACTAATTACAGTCAAGTAAAAATTACCGTATCTATCTTTAACTCTAAAGCGTGAAAGACTGAGACTGAGAGATCAGGGTAATATATTCAAAGAGTTTCCACTTAAACTTACCATTTAGATATTTCGCATTGGCTAAATTGCCAGGCTTTAGCTTTAGTATATGTATGAATTCTAAAAATGTGAGATATGAATGTAAGAGCCTTTGGCTTGAAACTTTTTATTAATATAAGAGTGATCCACTCCCATTTTTATTTCCTATCAACCAAGACGCTGTATCCTCGATGCGTTTTGAGCGTACACAGGATCAAGCTCAAAGTATGAAAATATGGCCAATTTATATCTTAAATAAAAATAAAGTTATGACCAGGAACCTTTCTCGACTTTCTTAAGTTTTATTCCTCTATTAGCCTGCATAATTTCAATGACGTTGATATACTCCGAGCATCACATCTGACTTTCAGTTTTTGAGTTTGAGCTTCGCTTTCGACTTCATACCGGGTCTGGACTGGCAGGTAATTGTGTCAATTCGTATAATTCGAAATCTACGCGTGGGTTGTAACACCTTATACATATTACACGCCCTATTTATAGAAATCAAACTGCCATAAAAGACAATAGCACAAACAGAAACAAGAATATATTAAGTTGATCATTGCCTACAGACTCTTGTACAATAGATTCTATTTTTAAACGTGTGTCTCAGAAGGGAGTATTTGGTATTCCTAGCAGTTGCAAACATCGAACAAATGCAATCCAGATCAATGACTTAACTGAAGGTCACGATCTAAGAGTAATAAGGCAGCAACATTTACCAAAATGTCGAAAAGTGTACACGGTTTACAATAACTGAAACGATGTTGTTTAATCGAAACGATTAGAAACTCAACTTTCCGCCCTATCTACCAGCTAATCTTACTAAACAGCTGACAGCTATTATAATGTGTTTATAATGTTTCATTTGCTGCACGTTCTTCACCCTGTGGTATGACAGGTTCAGTTTGTAAGACATGTCTTTCTTGAATATATCTAACAATTTCAGTAAAACATCCCATGGATTATAGTGACTTTGTTTCCTACTGTTACATGTGTGTGCATGATGAAAAAAGGCTAGACGTGCGCATGGGATGCTTTTGTATGATCTGCAATGACCAAGAAACTATGCAGTGGCTTACAAACTTGAAACGGGGGGGGGGTAAATGCTACTAATCAAAGGTTATGTTAACAAACATGTTATTTAAAGGTAAATACAGTAGTCGAAAGAACTTTCTCAGCATTTTCAGTAAATAAACTTGATGTGTGATGTTGTGTAATGAATGCTGTAACTAATTCTCATTAACGTCTGCTCTTTTCCTAGCGATGCCACATTCAATGTGAAAATCATAGATACATGCTTTAAAGGAAGAACAAGCATAGAAATCCCACTAAACAATCCTCTTAAGCAAAAGTGTGGTAATATATGATTTTAGTGAAAATGGTTGTACCTGTGTCAATGGCAGTCGCATGCATGTTCGTTTACACGTTTACCAATTTTGTAAACATTTACAGGCAGTAAAAGAAACTACGCCGTTTACACGTGTAAACGTTGCAGCCTTAAACAGTAATTTACCCTACCTAGTAATTTTCATTCCTCCTGGAATTGACAGACTTTGCCACTGTGATCTGGTAAGTTACATGGACGCAAATACATTTGCCAAATATACTGGTAAGTTACATGGACGCAAATACATTTGCCAAATATACGTTCAGTAATTTATCCCTTGGTATATATTGTATTAGCAGACATTATTTTCCAGATTCTAATCTAGAAAAGAAAATCAACATATGTATGTATGTATGTATGTATGTATGTATGTATGTATGTATGTATGTATGTATGTATGTATGTATTACGAACGGACGGATGATAGTACATTAAATACTGTACCGATGATTATCTTTGCATAACGATGGGGATAATATAACTTAAAGTTCATCGAAAGCCACTAGAAACGCTAGTCTGAAATATAATATCGGAGATAAAACATAATTCAAGAGCTAATATAAATTATGTTGTAGATTTTTAATAAATTCAGATGGTTCGTGTTCATAGAAACTAAAAATATTATACGTTCTGTACTCATATCCCTGACATCATACATGGTTGAACGTAAATAGAAGTCGGATTTGTATTTTATTTTGATTAAGCTTTGTCTTTCAAGGATAAGAAAAACAAATTTAAAAGTAACTATTAGTCCCATATCAATATATCAAATGAAATATTATTCAAACAGGACTCTTAAAAGACATATATTTTTATTTTATTTTTTCTGAAATCGATACTGTGGTTCTGAAATCGATACTGTATTCCGAAATCGATACTGTATTCTGAAATCGATACTGTGGTTCAAGACGGTAGAATTGCTCAGTAAATAATTTGTAAAAATATCACATCCGGGTATACACAGAAACATATGTATGACCTCGACTTCTGCAAACACATTATCCGCTTCCTTGTTTGCTTTCCCTCCAGTCCATGGGTATGGTTGATACGCATTATTTGAAATCTACATCCTGATTATGATGCCTGATCTTTGTTACATTTCTTCCTTGTCGTTTTTTAAAGTTTGCTCTTAAAGGACAATACTAATTAAGATCAGTATGACATACTGTTTCAGGAAACCTGTTTGGGGCTACTCAATACATATTATTTGAGAGATTATTTCGAAGCTGTGTCGTTTAAAAGAGGGTGATAACCGAATTCTTTAATTTCCCGATGAACAAAAATTCAGAGCAAGAGTATTTATCTGGAGCTAATTTTATATGTATTTATACTTAACCTTTCTCGGTTCAGGTCACATGTAATAAATTTAAATGTGATTCGATTATGGCTACTAATCGATATTCGTAAATAACAGGACAGTGGCGGATCTCATGGAGATTCGAGGGATTCGGTCGAACTCATCCTTCCCTTTTCTAGTAAAAGTAGTACACCTTTCAGTGACAAACACAGTGAAAGTTAGCAATTCTATGCAACGCAAGCCAATCATTCTAATAGATTCCTCTTTAAAGGAAACAAAAAAAGATTGAGTCCGCTCGGGCAAACGATAAATATACATTTGCAAAAATTTACTTTTTCAAAGCGAATTCTAGAAATTACACATTTTGTTTAGCTTTTTATCTTGTCTTACATCAGCTCTATTTCCTTCAATAATTTATTTGAATATTTTAAATATACTAATGTTTATAAACATAAAATAAATCGTCTTACATGGTCTAAATCTGTTTCGAATCAACAAGATTGTATGGACCCGTAGATGAATCAAATGGGGTATAACCAAAGTAAAATCTGATTAAATTCGAGATCTCCTGGCGACATAACGGAGATTTGACAGACGCCGATAAAAAAAGTTCGTGTTTGATGACCTGTGGAATTCCGAGTCTACATATTTGTAGTAGCCAGTCAGATAAAGCGTTGAATTTCCGTGTTCGAGGGTTATCATTAGTATTGATATATTCCGAATGACATTTTTCACATTCAGAAATTTGAAAGCTGTGATTTAATTGGCGAATCACAAGGTCAGAGGAATATGACCTCGTGTCGGTGCACATCAGATCAACTTATTATAAGTAAATCTCGATTTTAATCAGACTCAACCAAAGTACATACATATATTTGAAAGGGTTAAGCACTGAAGGGAACATATTAAGACGTCTTTAAGGAATCCACACTTAATACCACAAATCGAGTCCTAAACAATATTTGGAAATGAACTTATTAAGGAAAAAGAACTGTAACGCAAATTATAGTTTGGATGAAAAACGCAACTTTTATAATACTCAGATTTCCATTCATTACAACTGATGAATCACAAATTTCCCCCTACATCCCACCAATAGACAGTTTATCTTTGTTTATTTACAATTCCAACGGTCCACCGACCACTCTCAAGCCCAGCTGTGTGTGAATTATTACGTACAAACACCTGGGATGTAAAGCAGCGTTGTTCACTGCGGTGTGACAGTCAAGTAAATGCTACAACTAATAATATAAATTCATTATTGTTCATCCAAATTTAATAACATTTTCACTATCACCCCAAAACAGCTCTCTAATTAATTGGTAAAAGTTTTCTGTAAAAATATATGTAAAAAATCGGTGATTTAGTAGAATATGCTATCCTAAGCAGACATGGTTATGTTTGCTTTGGCGATTCGTTAATTTATCGTCTTATAATGTATATGATATGAAAAATGAAGAAAAACAAAGAAAAACAAAGAAAAAACAGACGTTTGATACTTCTTCTGGTACTAGAAATTTAAAGAAAATTCGGTTTAAAAATAAAAGCTATATTTAGTTCTAAAATACCTCTTTCCTTTTTCATTTGATTTTGAGATTGTGAATATGGATCAGAATGAAAATGAGACCAGATTGAATAAAGATGATAGATTTTTTTTTTTTTTTTTTTTTTAAACGAAGAAAAATGACTAAAAACTTCCTAATATTCGGAGGTTGAGGATACCGAATCCAAACTTATTTAAATCAATAAATATTACCAAGTCAGGATATCTTCATTTACTGGGTTTTTCTGGTAATAGGGAGGATGTTGTGATACTGCAAAGGTATTGAAATAAAATTATAAGAGATGTTATGTAGGCAGAGGTTTTACGGTGGTGTTGGTTTTCATTGTCAGACGATTTCATGATAGGGTGTTGTATATTTTAATCCATGACGAAGAAAAGTTCGTATTTATTTATATTTCTTCGTAAGGTAAATTTGATAAAGTCATGAATCTATTATGCACACCTCAGCAGTGCTCATGCCAAATGATCAATCGCTGGGGTCAGTGTATATATGATCTCCGGTTTAGTCAGCCTGTTTGGCCTAGTTCATTTGTATTGTTTTCTAAGATATGAAAACAATACTTATACATTGGGGCATTTATTATTTACTATTTTTAAAAAATACATTTTAACTCAGACAACTCTCTCTCCCTCGCTCTCTCTCTCTCTCTCTCTCTGTCTGTCTATGTGTCTGTCTCCCTCTCTCTTTCTCTCTCTCTATATATATAGAGAGAAAGAGCGTGTGTGTCTGTCTGTGTCTGTCTGTTTGTGCTCGTGTGTACATATGTAAAAGTTAATTAGCACGTGCCAAGGTGCTCATCTACAATTTGTTATATTCGAAAGATCTTCAATACAATTAGAAGAGAAGTGAAATAAGCAGAGGATTTACAGTAGCGTCGGTATTCATTGTCACGTGATTCAATACACAGATTGTATGTTTTAATCCATGACAATCAAATATTTTGTATTTATTTATATTTCTTCGTGAGGTAAATTTAATAAAGTCATATGTACTCATCCACACTGGTCGGGATAAAGCATAAATTGCTGGGGCCAGTATACTTGGTATATGTGATCTCCGAGTCAGTCAGCATGTTTGGCCCAGATCCTTTGTATGTAAATATATAAGGTACGAGGCCTAGTTTTGTAAGGTGTGGACTCGTAACCTTATGATCGGAGTTCAATGCTGTAGTTGAGAGAGAGAGAGAGAGAGAGAGAGAGAGAGAGAGAGAGAGAGAGAGAGAGAGAGAGAGAGAGCAAATTAGATTATAAAAGTTATACAAATCTACTTATAGAAATGATTCTACTGCAATACTTAATCACAACTCGAATTTTGATGGACGGTATATATCATAAATATTTTGGACTTTTGATGTATACGTATGTCATGAGTAGAATTAAGGTTTCCAGCCTCAAGTAACTATTATAAATTTTTTTTTTAAATTTATTTATTTATTTTCGGGGGGGGGGGGGGATTAAAGTATGATTTTAAACCTGGCTTGAGACTTGATTATTATATTATGAGAGTTTATAATGTACATACAAGAAGGTGACTTGAGTGAAATTGGAGCAAATCAGATCAATTTATTATAAGTAGATCTCGGAGACGTATACTTGAAAAGGGTTAAGCACTGAAGGGAACATATTATGACGTCTTTAAGGAGATTCACACTTAGTATACCACGAATCGAGTCCTAAACACTATTTAGAAATGAACTTATTAAGGAAAAAGAACTGTGTAACGCAAATTATAGTTTGGATGGAAAACGCAACTTTTATAATATTCAGATTTCCATTACATCATTGTGTTCATTACAACTGACGAATCACAAATTTCCCCCTACGTCCCACCAATAGACAGTTTATCTTTGTTTATTTACAATTCCAATGGTCCACTCTCAAGCCGAACTGTGTGTGAATTATTACGTACAAACACCTGGAGTGTAAAGCAGCGTGGTTCACTGGTGGTGTGACAGTCAAGTAAATGCTACAACTAATAATATATAAAAGGTCTAATTGCTATAAATTCATTATTGTTCATCCAAATTTCATAACATTTTCACTATCACCCCAAAACAGCTCTCTAATTAATTTTTAAAAGTTTTCTGTAACAAAATAATGTACAAATCGGTGATTTAGTAGAGAATGCTATCTTGAGTAGACTTGGTTATGTCTGCTTCGTTAATTTATCGCCTTATAGTGTATATGGTGTGAAAAATGAAGAAAAACAAAGAAAGACGAAGAAAAAGCAGACGGTTGATGCTATATATTTATCTCTAAAATACCTCTTTCCTTTTTCATTTGATTTTGAGATTGTGAATATGGATCAGAATGAAAATGAGCCCAGATTAAATAAGGATGATATTTTTTTTTTTTTTTTTTTTTTTTTTTTAAACGAAGAAAAATGACTAAAAACTTCCTAATATTCGGAGGTTGAGGATACCAAATCCAAACTTATTTAAATCAATAAATATTACCAAGTCAGGATATCTTCATTTACTGGGTTTTTCTGGTAATAGGGCGGGTGTTGTGATACTGCAAAGGTATTGAAATAAAATTATAAGAGATGTTATGTAGGCAGAGGTTTTACGGTGGTGTTGGTTTTCATTGTCAGACGATTTCATGATAGGGTGTTGTATATTTTAATCCATGACGAAGAAAAGTTAGTATTTATTTATATTTCTTCGTGAGGTAAATTTGATAAAGTCATGAATCTATTATGCACACCTCCGCAGTGCTCATGCCAAATGATCAATCGCTGGGGTCAGTGTATATATGATCTCCGGTTTAGTCAGCCTGTTTGGCCTAGTTCATTTGTATTGTTTTCTAAGATATGAAAACAATACTTATACATTGGGGCATTTAATATTTACTATTTAAAAAAAAATACATTTAACTCAGACAACTCTCTCTCCCACTCTCCCTCTCTGTCTCTGTGTCTGTCTGTCTGACTGTCTCTCTCTCTTTTTTTCTCTCTCTCTCTATATATATAGAGAGAGCGTGTGTGTCTGTCTGTTTGTGCCCGTGTGTACATATGTAAAAGTTAATTAGCACGTGCCAAGGTGCTCATCTACAATTTGTTATATTTGAAAGATCTTCAATACAATTAGAAGAGAAGTGAAATAAGCAGAGGATTTACAGTAGCGTCGGTATTCATTGTCACGTGATTCAATACACAGATTGTATGTTTTAATCCATGACAATCAAATATTTTGTATTTATTTATATTTCTTCGTGAGGTAAATTTAATAAAGTCATATGTACTCATCCACACTGGTCGGGATAAAGCATAAATTGCTGGTGCCAGTATACTTGGTATATGTGATCTCCGAGTCAGTCAGCATGTTTGGCCCAGATCCTTTGTATGTAAATATATAAGGTACGAGGCCTAGTTTTGTAAGGTGTGGACTCGTAACCTTATGATCGGAGTTCAATGCTGTAGTTGAGAGAGAGAGAGAGAGAGAGAGAGAGAGAGAGAGAGAGAGAGAGAGGGAGAGAGAGATAGAGAGAGAGAGAGCAAATTAGATTATAAAAGTTATACAAATCTACTTATAGAAATGATTCTACTGCAATACTTAATCACAACTCGAATTTTGATGGACGGTATATATCATAAATACTTTGGACTTTTGACGTATACGTATGTCATGAGTAGAATTAAGGTTTCCAGCCTCAAGTAACTATTATAAATTTTTTTTTTTTATTTATTTATTTATTTTCGGGGGGGGGGGGGGGATTCAAGTATGATTTTAAACCTGGCTTGAGACTTGATTATTATATTATGAGAGTTTATAATGTACATACAAGAAGGTGACTTGAGTGAAATTGGAGCAAATCAGATCAATTTATTATAAGTAGATCTCGGAGACGTATACTTGAAAAGGGTTAAGCACTGAAGGGAACATATTATGACGTCTTTAAGGAGATTCACACTTAGTATACCACGAATCGAGTCCTAAACACTATTTAGAAATGAACTTATTAAGGAAAAAGAACTGTGTAACGCAAATTATAGTTTGGATGGAAAACGCAACTTTTATAATATTCAGATTTCCATTACATCATTGTGTTCATTACAACTGACGAATCACAAATTTCCCCCTACGTCCCACCAATAGACAGTTTATCTTTGTTTATTTACAATTCCAATGGTCCACTCTCAAGCCGAACTGTGTGTGAATTATTACGTACAAACACCTGGAGTGTAAAGCAGCGTGGTTCACTGGTGGTGTGACAGTCAAGTAAATGCTACAACTAATAATATATAAAAGGTCTAATTGCTATAAATTCATTATTGTTCATCCAAATTTCATAACATTTTCACTATCACCCCAAAACAGCTCTCTAATTAATTTTTAAAAGTTTTCTGTAACAAAATAATGTACAAATCGGTGATTTAGTAGAGAATGCTATCTTGAGTAGACTTGGTTATGTCTGCTTCGTTAATTTATCGCCTTATAGTGTATATGGTGTGAAAAATGAAGAAAAACAAAGAAAGACGAAGAAAAAGCAGACGGTTGATGCTATATATTTATCTCTAAAATACCTCTTTCCTTTTTCATTTGATTTTGAGATTGTGAATATGGATCAGAATGAAAATGAGCCCAGATTAAATAAGGATGATATTTTTTTTTTTTTTTTTTTTTTTTTTTTTAAACGAAGAAAAATGACTAAAAACTTCCTAATATTCGGAGGTTGAGGATACCAAATCCAAACTTATTTAAATCAATAAATATTACCAAGTCAGGATATCTTCATTTACTGGGTTTTTTCTGGTAATAGGGCGGGTGTTGTGATACTGCAAAGGTATTGAAATAAAATTATAAGAGATGTTATGTAGGCAGAGGTTTTACGGTGGTGTTGGTTTTCATTGTCAGACGATTTCATGATAGGGTGTTGTATATTTTAATCCATGACGAAGAAAAGTTAGTATTTATTTATATTTCTTCGTGAGGTAAATTTGATAAAGTCATGAATCTATTATGCACACCTCCGCAGTGCTCATGCCAAATGATCAATCGCTGGGGTCAGTGTATATATGATCTCCGGTTTAGTCAGCCTGTTTGGCCTAGTTCATTTGTATTGTTTTCTAAGATATGAAAACAATACTTATACATTGGGGCATTTAATATTTACTATTTAAAAAAAAATACATTTAACTCAGACAACTCTCTCTCCCACTCTCCCTCTCTGTCTCTGTGTCTGTCTGTCTGACTGTCTCTCTCTCTTTTTTTCTCTCTCTCTCTATATATATAGAGAGAGCGTGTGTGTCTGTCTGTTTGTGCCCGTGTGTACATATGTAAAAGTTAATTAGCACGTGCCAAGGTGCTCATCTACAATTTGTTATATTTGAAAGATCTTCAATACAATTAGAAGAGAAGTGAAATAAGCAGAGGATTTACAGTAGCGTCGGTATTCATTGTCACGTGATTCAATACACAGATTGTATGTTTTAATCCATGACAATCAAATATTTTGTATTTATTTATATTTCTTCGTGAGGTAAATTTAATAAAGTCATATGTACTCATCCACACTGGTCGGGATAAAGCATAAATTGCTGGTGCCAGTATACTTGGTATATGTGATCTCCGAGTCAGTCAGCATGTTTGGCCCAGATCCTTTGTATGTAAATATATAAGGTACGAGGCCTAGTTTTGTAAGGTGTGGACTCGTAACCTTATGATCGGAGTTCAATGCTGTAGTTGAGAGAGAGAGAGAGAGAGAGAGAGAGAGAGAGAGAGAGAGAGAGAGAGAGAGAGAGAGAGAGAGAGAGAGAGAGGGAGAGAGAGATAGAGAGAGAGAGAGCAAATTAGATTATAAAAGTTATACAAATCTACTTATAGAAATGATTCTACTGCAATACTTAATCACAACTCGAATTTTGATGGACGGTATATATCATAAATACTTTGGACTTTTGACGTATACGTATGTCATGAGTAGAATTAAGGTTTCCAGCCTCAAGTAACTATTATAAATTTTTTTTTTTTATTTATTTATTTATTTTCGGGGGGGGGGGGGGATTCAAGTATGATTTTAAACCTGGCTTGAGACTTGATTATTATATTATGAGAGTTTATAATGTACATACAAGAAGGTGACTTGAGTGAAATTGGAGCAAATCAGATCAATTTATTATAAGTAGATCTCGGAGACGTATACTTGAAAAGGGTTAAGCACTGAAGGGAACATATTATGACGTCTTTAAGGAGATTCACACTTAGTATACCACGAATCGAGTCCTAAACACTATTTAGAAATGAACTTATTAAGGAAAAAGAACTGTGTAACGCAAATTATAGTTTGGATGGAAAACGCAACTTTTATAATATTCAGATTTCCATTACATCATTGTGTTCATTACAACTGACGAATCACAAATTTCCCCCTACGTCCCACCAATAGACAGTTTATCTTTGTTTATTTACAATTCCAATGGTCCACTCTCAAGCCGAACTGTGTGTGAATTATTACGTACAAACACCTGGAGTGTAAAGCAGCGTGGTTCACTGGTGGTGTGAGAGTCAAGTAAATGCTACAACTAATAATATATAAAAGTCTAATTGCTATAAATTCATTATTGTTCATCCAAATTTCATAACATTTTCACTATCACCCCAAAACAGCTCTCTAATTAATTTTTAAAAGTTTTCTGTAACAAAATAATGAACAAATCGGTGATTTAGTAGAAAATGCTATCCTGAGTAGACTTGGTTATGTCTGCTTCGTTAATTTATCGCCTTATAGTGTATATGGTGTGAAAAATGAAGAAAAACAAAAAAAGACGAAGAAAAAGCAGACGGTTGATACTATATATTTATTTCTAAAATACCTCTTTCCTTTTTAATTTGATTTTGAGATTGTGAATATGGATCAGAATGAAAATGAGCCCAGATTGAATAAGGATGATAGTTTTTTTTTAAACAAAACGGAAAAAAATTACTAAAAATGTCTTAATATTCGGAGGTTGAGGATACCGAATCCAAACTCATTTAAATCAATAAATATTACCAAGTCAGGATATCTTCATTTACTGGGTTTTTCTGGTAATAGGGAGGGTGTTGTGATACTGCAAAGGTATTGAAATAAAATTATAAGAGATGTTATGTAGGCAGAGGTTTTCCGGTGGTGTTGGTTTTCATTGTCAGACGATTTCATGATAGGGTGTTGTATATTTTAATCCATGACGAAGAAAAGTTCGTATTTATTTATATTTCTTCGTGAGGTAAATTTGATAAAGTCATGAATCTATTATGCACATCTCCGCAGTGCTCATGCCAAATGATCAATCGCTGGGGTCAGTGTATATATGATCCCCGGTTTAGTCAGCCTGTTTGGCCTAGTTGATTTGTATTGTTTTCTAAGATATGAAAACAATACTTATACATTGGGGCATTTAATATTTACTATTTTAAAAAAAATACATTTAACTCAGACAACTCTCTCTCCCACTCTCCCTCTCTGTCTCTGTGTCTGTCTGTCTGACTGTCTCTCTCTCTTTCTCTCTCTCTCTCTATATATATATATAGAGAGAGAGAGAGAGAGAGAGAGAGTGTGTGTCTGTCTGTTTGTGCCCGTGTGTACATATGTAAAAGTTAATTAGCACGTGCCAAGGTGCTCATCTACAATTTGTTATATTTGAAAGATCTTCAATACAATTAGAAGAGAAGTGAAATAAGCAGAGGATTTACAGTAGCGTCGGTATTCATTGTCACGTGATTCAATACACAGATTGTATGTTTTAATCCATGACAATCAAATATTTTGTATTTATTTATATTTCTTCGTGAGGTAAATTTAATAAAGTCATATGTACTCATCCACACTGGTCGGGATAAAGCATAAATTGCTGGTGCCAGTATACTTGGTATATGTGATCTCAGAGTCAGTCAGCATGTTTGGCCCAGATCCTTTGTATGTAAATATATAAGGTACGAGGCCTAGTTTTGTAAGGTGTGGACTCGTAACCTTATGATCGGAGTTCAATGCTGTAGTTGAGAGAGAGAGAGAGAGAGAGAGAGAGAGAGAGAGAGAGAGAGAGAGAGAGAGAGCAAATTAGATTATAAAAGTTATACAAATCTACTTATAGAAATGATTCTACTGCAATACTTAATCACAACTCGAATTTTGATGGACGGTATATATCATAAATATTTTGGACTTTTGATGTATACGTATGTCATGAGTAGAATTAAGGTTTCCAGCCTCAAGTAACTATTATAAATTTTTTTTATTTATTTATTTATTTATTTTCGGGGGGGGGGGATTCAAGTATGATTTTAAACCTGACTTGAGACTTGATGATTATATTATGAGAGTTTATAATGTACATACAAGAAGGTGACTTGAGTGAAATTGGAGCAAATCAGATCAATTTATTATAAGTAGATCTCGGAGACGTATACTTGAAAAGGGTTAAACACTGAAGGGAACATATTATGACGTCTTTAAGGAGATTCACACTTAGTATACCACGAATCGAGTCCTAAACACTATTTAGAAATGAACTTATTAAGGAAAAAGAACTGTAACGCAAATTATAGTTTAGATGGAAAACGCAACTTTTATAATATTCAGATTTCCATTACATCATTGTGTTCATTACAACTGACGAATCACAAATTTCCCCCTACGTCCCACCAATAGACAGTTTATCTTTGTTTATTTACAATTCCAATGGTCCACTCTCAAGCCGAACTGTGTGTGAATTATTACGTACAAACACCTGGAGTGTAAAGCAGCGTGGTTCACTGGTGGTGTGACAGTCAAGTAAATGCTACAACTAATAATATATAAAAGGTCTAATTGCTATAAATTCATTATTGTTCATCCAAATTTCATAACATTTTCACTATCACCCCAAAACAGCCCTCTAATTAACTTTTAAAAGCTTTCTGTAACAAAATAATGTACAAATCGGTGATTTAGTAGAAAATGCTATCCTGAGTAGACTTGGTTATGTCTGCTTCGTTAATTTATCGCCTTATAGTGTATATGGTGTGAAAAATGAAGAAAACAAAGAAAGACGAAGAAAAAAGCAGACGGTTGATACTATATATTTATTTCTAAAATACCTCTTCCTTTTTCATTTGATTTTGATATTGTGAATATGGATCAGAATGAAAATGAGCCCAGATTGAATAAGGATGATAGTTTTTTTTTTTTAAACAAAACGGAAAAATTACTAAAATTGTCTTAATATCGGAGGTTGAGGATACCCGAATCCAAACTTATTTAAATCAATTAAATATTACCAAGTCAGGATATCTTCATTTACTGGGTTTTTCTGGTAATAGGGAGGGTGTTGTGATACTGCAAAGGTATTGAAATAAAATTATAAGAGATGTTATGTAGGCAGAGGTTTTCCGGTGGTGTTGGTTTTCATTGTCAGACGATTTCATGATAGGGTGTTGTATATTTTAATCCATGACGAAGAAAAGTTCGTATTTATTTATATTTCTTCGTGAGGTAAATTTGATAAAGTCATGAATCTATTATGCACATCTCCGCAGTGCTCATGCCAAATGATCAATCGCTGGGGTCAGTGTATATATGATCTCCGGTTTAGTCAGCCTGTTTGGCCTAGTTCATTTGTATTGTTTTCTAAGATATGAAAACAATACTTATACATTGGGGCATTTAATATTTACTATTTAAAAAAAAAATACATTTAACTCAGACAGCTCTCTCTCCCACTCTCCCTCTCTGTCTCTGTGTCTGTCTGTCTGACTGTCTCTCTCTCTCTTTTTTTTTTCTCTCTCTCTATATATATATATAGAGAGAGCGTGTGTGTCTGTCTGTTTGTGCCCGTGTGTACATATGTAAAAGTTAATTAGCACGTGCCAAGGTGCTCATCTACAATTTGTTATATTTGAAAGATCTTCAATACAATTAGAAGAGAAGTGAAATAAGCAGAGGATTTACAGTAGCGTCGGTATTCATTGTCACGTGATTCAATACACAGATTGTATGTTTTAATCCATGACAATCAAATATTTTGTATTTATTTATATTTCTTCGTGAGGTAAATTTAATAAAGTCATATGTACTCATCCACACTGGTCGGGATAAAGCATAAATTGCTGGGGCCAGTATACTTGGTATATGTGATCTCCGAGTCAGTCAGCATGTTTGGCCCAGATCCTTTGTATGTAAATATATAAGGTACGAGGGAGAGAGAGAGAGAGAGAGAGAGAGAGAGAGAGAGAGAGAGAGCAAATTAGATTATAAAAGTTATACAAATCTACTTATAGAAATGATTCTACTGCAATACTTAATCACAACTCGAATTTTGATGGACGGTATATATCATAAATATTTTGGACTTTTAATGTATACGTATGTCAAGAGTAGAATTAAGGTTTCCATCCTCACGTAACTATTATAAATTTTTTTTATTTATTTATTTATTTTCGGGGGGGGGGGGATTCAAGTATGATTTTAAACCTGGCTTGAGACTTGATGATTATATTATGAGAGTTTATAATGTACATACAAGAAGGTGACTTGAGTGAAATTGGAGCAAATCAGATCAATTTATTATAAGTAGATCTCGGAGACGTATACTTGAAAAGGGTTAAGCACTGAAGGGAACATATTATGACGTCTTTAAGAAGATCCACACTTAGTATACCACGAATCGAGTCCTAAACACTATTTAGAAATGAACTTATTAAGGAAAAAGAACTGTAACGCAAATTATAGTTTGGATGGAAAACGCAACTTTTATAATATTCAGATTTCCATTACATCATTGTGTTCATTACAACTGACGAATCACAAATTTCCCCCTACGTCCCACCAATAGACAGTTTATCTTTGTTTATTTACAATTCCAATGGTCCACTCTCAAGCCGAACTGTGTGTGAATTATTACGTACAAACACCTGGAGTGTAAAGCAGCGTGGTTCACTGGTGGTGTGACAGTCAAGTAAATGCTACAACTAATAATATATAAAAGGTCTAATTGCTATAAATTCATTATTGTTCATCCAAATTTCATAACATTTTCACTATCACCCCAAAACAGCCCTCTAATTAATTTTTAAAAGTTTTCTGTAACAAAATAATGTACAAATCGGTGATTTAGTAGAAAATGCTATCCTGAGTAGACTTGGTTATGTCTGCTTCGTTAATTTATCGCCTTATAGTGTATATGGTGTGAAAAATGAAGAAAACAAAGAAAGACGAAGAAAAAGCAGACGGTTGATACTATATATTTATTTCTAAAATACCTCTTTCCTTTTTCATTTGATTTTGATATTGTGAATATGGATCAGAATGAAAATGAGCCCAGATTGAATAAGGATGATAGTTTTTTTTTTAAACAAAACGGAAAAAATTACTAAAAATGTCTTAATATTCGGAGGTTGAGGATACCGAATCCAAACTTATTTAAATCAATAAATATTACCAAGTCAGGATATCTTCATTTACTGGGTTTTTCTGGTAATAGGGAGGGTGTTGTGATACTGCAAAGGTATTGAAATAAAATTATAAGAGATGTTATGTAGGCAGAGGTTTTACGGTGGTGTTGGTTTTCATTGTCAGACGATTTCATGATAGGGTGTTGTATATTTTAATCCATGACGAAGAAAAGTTCGTATTTATTTATATTTCTTCGTGAGGTAAATTTGATAAAGTCATGAATCTATTATGCACATCTCCGCAGTGCTCATGCCAAATGATCAATCGCTGGGGTCAGTGTATATATGATCTCCGGTTTAGTCAGCCTGTTTGGCCTAGTTCATTTGTATTGTTTTCTAAGATATGAAAACAATACTTATACATTGGGGCATTTAATATTTACTATTTTAAAAAAAAATACATTTAACTCAGACAACTCTCTCTCCCACTCTCCCTCTCTGTCTCTGTGTCTGTCTGTCTGACTGTCTCTCTCTCTCTTTTTTTTCTCTCTCTCTCTATATATATAGAGAGAGCGTGTGTGTCTGTCTGTTTGTGCCCGTGTGTACATATGTAAAAGTTAATTAGCACGTGCCAAGGTGCTCATCTACAATTTGTTATATTCGAAAGATCTTCAATACAATTAGAAGAGAAGTGAAATAAGCAGAGGATTTACAGTAGCGTCGGTATTCATTGTCACGTGATTCAATACACAGATTGTATGTTTTAATCCATGACAATCAAATATTTTGTATTTATTTATATTTCTTCGTGAGGTAAATTTAATAAAGTCATATGTACTCATCCACACTGGTCGGGATAAAGCATAAATTGCTGGGGCCAGTATACTTGGTATATGTGATCTCCGAGTCAGTCAGCATGTTTGGCCCAGATCCTTTGTATGTAAATATATAAGGTACGAGGGAGAGAGAGAGAGAGAGAGAGAGAGAGAGAGAGAGAGAGAGAGAGAGAGAGAGAGAGAGATAGAGAGAGAGAGCAAATTAGATTATAAAAGTTATACAAATCTACTTATAGAAATGATTCTACTGCAATACTTAATCACAACTCGAATTTTGATGGACGGTATATATCATAAATATTTTGGACTTTTAATGTATACGTATGTCAAGAGTAGAATTAAGGTTTCCATCCTCACGTAACTATTATAAATTTTTTTTTTTTATTTATTTATTTTCGGGGGGGGGGGGGATTCAAATATGATTTTAAACCTGGCTTGAGACTTGATGATTATATTATGAGAGTTTATAATGTACATACAAGAAGGTGACTTGAGTGAAATTGGAGCAAATCAGATCAATTTATTATAAGTAGATCTCGGAGACGTATACTTGAAAAGGGTTAAGCACTGAAGGGAACATATTATGACGTCTTTAAGAAGATCCACACTTAGTATACCACGAATCGAGTCCTAAACACTATTTAGAAATGAACTTATTAAGGAAAAAGAACTGTAACGCAAATTATAGTTTGGATGGAAAACGCAACTTTTATAATATTCACATTTCCATTACATCATTGTATTCATTACAACTGTTGAATCACAAATTTCCCCCTACGTCCCACCAATAGACAGTTTATCTTTGTTTATTTACAATTCCAATGGTCCACTCTCAAGCCGAACTGTGTGTGAATTATTACGCACAAACACCTGGAGTGTAAACAGCGTGGTTCACTGGTGGTGTGACAGTCAAGTAAATGCTACAACTAATAATATATAAAAGGTCTAATTGCTATAAATTCATTATTGTTCATCCAAATTTCATAACATTTTCACTATCACCCCAAAACAGCTCTCTAATTAATTTTTAAAAGTTTTCTGTAACAAAATAATGAACAAATCGGTGATTTAGTAGAAAATGCTATCCTAAGTAGACTTGGTTATGTCTGCTTCGTTAATTTATCGCCTTATAGTGTATATGGTGTGAAAAATGAAGAAAAACAAAAAAAGACGAAGAAAAAGCAGACGGTTGATACTATATATTTATTTCTAAAATACCTCTTTCCTTTTTCATTTGATTTTGAGATTGTGAATATGGATCTTAATGAAAATGAGCCCAGATTGAATAAGGATGATAGTTTTTTTTTAAACAAAACGGAAAAAAATTACTAAAAATGTCTTAATATTCGGAGGTTGAGGATACCGAATCCAAACTTATTTAAATCAATAAATATTACCAAGTCAGGATATCTTCATTTACTGGGTTTTTCTGGTAATAGGGAGGGTGTTGTGATACTGCAAAGGTATTGAAATAAAATTATAAGAGATGTTATGTAGGCAGAGGTTTTACGGTGGTGTTGGTTTTCATTGTCAGACGATTTCATGATAGGGTGTTGTATATTTTAATCCATGACGAAGAAAAGTTCGTATTTATTTATATTTCTTCGTGAGGTAAATTTGATAAAGTCATGAATCTATTATGCACATCTCCGCAGTGCTCATGCCAAATGATCAATCGCTGGGGTCAGTGTATATATGATCTCCGGTTTAGTCAGCCTGTTTGGCCTAGTTGATTTGTATTGTTTTCTAAGATATGAAAACAATACTTATACATTGGGGCATTTATTATTTACTATTTTTAAAAAATACATTTTAACTCAGACAGCTCTCTCTCTGAGAGAGAGAGAGAGAGAGAGAGAGAGAGAGAGAGAGAGAGAGAGAGCAAGTTAGATTATAAAAGTTATACAAATCTACTTAAAGAAATGATTCTACTGCAATACTTAATCACAACTCAAATTTTGTTGGACGGGATATATCATAAATAAGTTGGACTTTATACCTATGTCATGATTAAAATTAAGGTTTCCAGTCTCAAGTAACTATTTTTAATTTTTTTTTCGGGGGGGGGGGGGGGGGGGGGGATTCAAGTATGATTTTAAACCAGACTTGAGACCTAATTATTATGAGAGTTTATAATGTACATACAAGAAGGTGACTTGAGTGAAATTGGGGCGTGTCTTTTCTGTGGTTAAAGATAGAAACGAATTCTATAAATACAATTTTAAGACTTTGTTTAAAGACTGAAGATCATCCTACTCACGATCATTTCTCCAATAGTGGGGAGGGTGAGAAGGAGCTCTTGATAGTTCCTTGCCAGATGAAAACCAGAAAGGGCCAAAACTGAGAAGCGCATGTAAGTGCCACTAACGCTGGTATATAAGAAACGTTTGACTGTGCACCATGCTGGTATCTAATGTGTTTTCATACTCCTGTTGTTGTTTTTAAATGTATATTCTGAGCGGACTGATGTCATCTTGGTACTTTCATCCTCTAGCTCATTTTACATCTGCAAGGTGTTGAATAATAAAGTGACTATTCATATGTACCCAACGGTATAAATGTTCTCGCTTATTTCTATACGTGAAGAGTTCACTCAGCTGTGTTAACATGGATATTTTGTGTTGAATATTGGATATTTTCTTGTCTCAATTACTGCTAAGATTTCTAGTGTTCATTCTGTATGTATTTGCATGATTGACTGTACTCTTTGTAACACGGAGGAAATAAATATATCAATCACTTCCCAGTTCAAGGAATATTTCGTAACAGTTACTCTTGCTGTGACATTTACTGGTGCCACTGCAACCATACACGTCACAAATTGTGACAATGGCTGTTGAATACGTACAGCCTAAACGGTAAATGTCATATTGTTTGATATAAAATTGTTTCTTTGTATTAGGAGTTTGCGTCATTATAGCATCTGTTTTTGGATAGCATGTCACTTGTCTGTCCGTTTTTGTTTTCTTTAGTCCGTGTGTCTGTGCGTCAGTCCGTCTTAGCGTGGACAATTTTTTTTACATTGTTTTATGAGGATGAATAGTAGATTGTTTCCCTACCTTCCTGTCTGCGTACATATGATCCATTCACCAATCCACCCATATATCCATCTACTAGTATCTATCTGTCTGGGTAACTGTCTGCCTATTTATCTTTAAAAATCTATATTTCCAGATTTGTTCAAACTTATTTCAGATGACTGAATGGGCAGGTAGGTTGAAAAAGGAATAAATGTCACAACCACAGTAAATGTCACAATTTATTTCTTTTAATGGCAATACTGCTTTCAGATTCGCCGGTAATTTTCATATTGTGACATTTACCGGCGAGAAAAGAGTCAGTAAATGTCACAATCCCTGGTAAGTGTCACTGTGTGATATTTACCTGCTTTGTGACATAAACGGACGCTACAGCGCACATTGTTTAAACTGAAAGCGCAGCACAGCCAGTCAATGCCACGGTTTTTATGTATGACATTTACCCATGTCTGTGATATTTACTGGCATTAAATGTTGCCAGTACTGTGACATTTAGCTGTGTTTTTGCATGTGATGCCACTGGTAAAAGTCACTTCCTGACAGTTGTAACATTTGCGGGATTTACATATGTAGACACATGTTGAGAAAAGGAAAACTAACTGCATTACATCAAGATCAATGTTATCAACAAATCAGAGAAGATCCAAGCAAACCACACAGGCCGTATCGATACAGAGTATTAGTAAGCGCATGATGATTATTAAACTGATACTAACCATTCGTAGAGACAGGAATGACACTCAGCGCTCCGCAACCTTTACACCTTCGTATGCATCTGGTTGCTTCAGGATCAAATATTGTATATAAATGCTTGAAATAAGTATGCCTTTACTCTCATTATTGTATATAAATGCTTGAAATAAGTATGCCTTTACTCTCATTATTGTATATAAATGCTTGAAATATGTATGCCTTTACTCTCATTATTGTATATAAATGCTTGAAATATGTATGCCTGTACTCTCATTATTGTATATAAATGCTTGAAATATGTATGCCTGTACTCTCATTATTGTATATAAATGCTTGAAATATGTATGCCTTTACTCTCATTATTGTATATAAATGCTTGAAATAAGTATGCCTTTACTCTCATTATTGTATATAAATGCTTGAAATATGTATGCCTTTACTCTCATTATTGTATATAAATGCTTGAAATATGTATGCCTTTACTCTCATTATTGTATATAAATGCTTGAAATATGTATGCCTTTACTCTCATTAATCTCAGTGATAGCCTGCAGGCACTTAACATCTGAAAACGAAGGGAGAAGAGAACCGATATTCTGAAAACGGACCGCCAATATGACTCTTGTACAGTGCACGGGACAAACGGTGCGTAAGAATAATGTGCTCATTCGATTTAGAGTTCTGCACAGAACTGGTGTCAGATCACCATTAATTTTTCTATATGCATACATTTCTGCAAGCTGAACTGAGAGCAACGTTCCGATCACACTAATATTCCTAGGAGTGACAGTGCCATTATAGACCATATACACACATCAAGACTTGACAGCACTTGTCCAGCATAATAACGTTTAACAGATGATCAAAAGCTATCGGTGTTAAAATAAAACTTAGTCTGTGACCATATCACACACTAACTTTACATGTGCACTTCTGCCATGCTACTTTCTCGACCACAATGAACCGCATCTCAAAATAAAGAATGATTCTTTCCCAATTATGCCATGTTAAAAATCAGTTTCTGTCATGGACATTTCAAAATGAAGGACAGCCAAAGAAACCTTTAAAGTTAGATCTAAACTACTTAGCCGTGTACCGACCAGGAAGCATTTTATCCTAGTCTTATCCCAGCTAAGGAACCCTGCCTAATGATCCCAGTTAAGAAACCATGATAAGGAACCCAGCTATGGAACCCTTCTAATGAACCCAGCTATGGAACAAGGCTAAAGAACCAGCTAAGGAACCCTGCTAAGGAACCCTGCTCCCTTAAGATCAAGTCAAGTGAGTGGTAGGATCCCTAAGCACTTGAGTTTGTTCTGGAACTGTGCTGTTTTCGTTTTGCAATATGTATCTAATTTATCTGTACCTTTGCTGACTAAACAGTTTCGATTCTTGGATAACCTCAGTCACAGCAATGTCTTTTGTGGAATTTTATATAATAAATATATTCTTATGCTTTGCTTCTTGGAGACGTGTATGTATTCTCATTCTTCGCCATCTTGTTACGACACTAGTCTTGGGCGTACCACTTCCTCACGGAAACTGGAAAGACAATGTCCCACACAGTCTTAAACCAGGATATTCAGTACTCTAAATTAAGTGCCCCCACTAACTGAACTGTATGACCGGACCGAGTTCGGCATTATGCTGTGAAATTAATGCAATTTTCAATTACAACCAATCGAAAATCAGATAATTCTGCATATTCAACTGCAATATGTGAGACAATGTTTAAGGGAGAAATGGTGATTTAAGTTCTTGAGTAGCGACACGCAGAACTTATTTTGGAATGTTAGTATTTTATAGATAGTTGTTTTATGACACATGCAGGTTCCCTTCCATAAATAGTTTATCATATATAAGCCAATAATACTTTTAAATTTAAAAGGCATTTCATAAAATATAGAAATTGTGTAAGTAGCGACGAAACCATGCTGTCTGAATCGATTATCATATATTTAATCCCAGGGCTTACACATTGATAGATGCCAAAGTAGGTGTTCGTTCTTATTTTTGTTGCTTCAGGATACGGTAACTCTGTTAAATTTGGTGCGATCGCAGGATGACTGAAAATGTCTGGACCAGTTGTCTCAATCTTTGCATTGTAATTTGGCTAGATTTAAGTGCCAACCTAGTTAATATTTTTGATTGATGGTTTGATTTTCCCTGCATGTTTTGCATTGAGGGAGTTGGTTTTAAGTTCTTGTTTGTATTAGTATTATTGTTGTGGTTTTTGTTAATAAAGAGACAATAAATTATCTGGGATATAATCTACGGCTACATCGCTTTTTATTAAAAAATAGATGGCGCTCTTGCTCGTCCTTTTGTAGGTCAAAACAAACAAGGTTGCCATTTTATCATCGGATTTCAAACCAATAAGGCGCGATATCCACAATTTGAAATAATACATATTTGGCGCCCAAGGCGAACCTTCAGCCACAATTAACATTCGAAAATGAATATTGTGCGAACGCGACCATATACACACATTTATTGTTTCCTTCTTTTTTCTCTTTCTATTTTAGACGCTTATTATCTTTTGTTTTACTCTATTTTTCTTTCTTTTGTTATTCATTCAGTTTTTTGCCACCCCACCACCCCCCAAATTATGCCTCCCCAATACTTCCATTAGACCAATAATCATGTAAAGAACATTTAGGCTCTAATTAAGACGAGTGACATATTAATCTATTACAAATCTTGCAATATTTTGTATGAGTGTCTGCCGCCGTGAATGTTAGTTGATTCAGTTGGCGAAGAAATGCAAGAAAAGTTAAAGTAATAATGAGGTCTCATGTATTGGAGAGAAAAATAAAGTGTTGATTTGGTATGTTGTTTTTTGTTGATACATCGGCCAGGGACGAGTTTAGTGTTACTAATTGTCGCCATTGCTCTGTAGTTGATTCGCACACATTATCGCAGCGAGCCAGAGCTGCTATCTGCGCTATATAGGTTAATCGATGTTATAACAAGCAAGAAAATGATGTGTATTGTTTTTCGTTTTTTTTTTTTTTTTTTTTAAATCCGCTTTGATCCGTACTGAACAAAACATAGGTTACTCAGTGAGAAGTTATGCAGATCTTTATAGTGATCTTACTCATCCCTGTAGGTCATAGCGCATTGTGTTTAAAGCCAAAGGATGAGTGTTCGGATTCCGTCCTAGACATTGTTTTTGTTTGTTATGTTTTTTTAAAATCCG
Source organism: Margaritifera margaritifera (assembly GCA_029931535.1). NCBI lineage: Eukaryota > Metazoa > Mollusca > Bivalvia > Unionida > Margaritiferidae > Margaritifera > Margaritifera margaritifera. The sequence goes on along the minus strand of JAQPZY010001483.1, from coordinate 41,851 downwards.
TTTTAAATTATATTTGTCAAGTATCAGTATATACGTTGGAAATTTGTTTGCTTCATGTAGCAATCTCCTGGTAATTAAGGGTAATTTAAGTCCGAAATCCTGATCTATGTAATTCGATTTGTATGTTCATCCGTTAATTCGTAGTCGAATATTTTAAACATTTCAATCAGTCAATCGCTCAACAATCTTTATTATTGACTGAGACTGCACAGTCTATCGTCCATGTTACAAATATACTCAATGCATACTCATATAACATTTGTTACAAATAGACTCAATGCATACTCATATAACATTTGTTACAAATATACTCAATGCATACTCATATAACATTTGTTACAAATATACTCAATGCATACTCATATAACATTTGTTACAAATATAATCAATGCATACTCATATAACATTTGTTACAAATATAATCAATGCATACTCTTATAACATTTGTTACAAATATAATCAATGCATACTCATATAACATTTGTTACAAATATAATCAATGCATACTCTTATAACATTTGTTACAAATATAATCAATGCATACTCATATAACATTTGTTACAAATATAATCAATGCATACTCATATAACATTTGTTACAAATATAATCAATGCATACTCATATAACATTTGTTACAAATATAATCAATGCATACTCATATAACATTTGTTACAAATATAATCAATGCATACTCATATAACATTTGTTTTAGATTGAATTTCCATGATTTCACCTTCCTGTTACACAAATCTAATGAAAGATTAAAAGCTGTTTTCAAAATACAATTATTGGAGGATAAAATATGACACCAGCATTGTACAATTTTTATGTATCTACTCAAGTACAATGACTGTCTCACAAGTTCACCATATTTATGGGGAATGCATTTATTTGCAATTTATTTCTATATGTTTCTTGATCTAATGCAAAGTTTGCAAATTGGTACTTACCCCGAATTTTGAACCTGTCCTTCTTGCAGCATGACTTTAATTTTGTACTTTTCGTGTCTGCCTTCGGTGTTACTAACGTCAGTTAAGATATGAAATTCGCACTACATATAAAAAGTCAAGACACCTGACTTATGTGGATATATTTATGCTTGCGCGAAATTGTCAATGTTTCGCGTACGCTCTAACAGTCAAATACACCAAAATTTGAGCGCGCGAAAATTATTAGTACGCTTTTACATGTATTATTCGCGCACTCAAAACACTGAAAAACTTGAAGTTATTATTTAAATATGATTGGAAACATATTTTAATCCATTGTTACCACTATATGATAATAATCGTTTCCATGACTTGAAAATTTACGGATTATCAAAATCAACAAGGGACAACAGTGAGGATGCGTGTTCATTTGATAATTACTATAATAGATACATTCTGCTGAATTCAGTCCGATGCAACTAAACTACAAGAAAATGTTTAAACAAAAAGGATTAAAATCAAAGTGTTTGTGAATTACTTGTATATCCATATTCAATATCATCTGCATTTTAGTTGAATGCTTTAGATATTTACCACGTGATATTTTAGCATGTCTAAAATGAACCTTGTCTGTTGAAAATTATCGCAGAAAGATACTTCAGCACTTAAAGCAGATAAGTTTAACAGAACATGATTCCGTCGTTGAAATGACTCTTGGAAATACAGTGAGGACTAATTTGACCATCTTGTATACAAGTTTACAGTTCTGTGTGTACTATTATACATTTGATTTATTTTTGGTTGTGTCTCGATTCAGTTTGATACATTCTGATCGACGAAATAGGACATATTTACAGCACTCCTTCAACTTAACCCTGTAAACTTTTCGTATTCTGTCAGTCGTTGCTAACTGCACACGGTTCGAATACACTTCTAGGAGAGTACAGCGATTTCAAATCAAGTGCTAAACCACAATCATATCTTAAAGTCGGTGTAAACCCATATAAGGGTCCATCCATATGACGTCACGCACAGAGGGGGGGGGGGCGACTTGTGTGACGATGTGTGACGATGGGGGGTAGGTTTTTTTTATAAATGTGACGTCACAAAAACAACACCAGTGCCATCTACCAGAATTCAGAACGCAGTGTGTCTTATTCTTGTGTTTTTTTCTAATACATAGTGATTTCAAACCAATTTTATTTCTGAAATTTTTTTATTAGGGGGGGGGGCGGTCAAAGCTTTGTGACGTCATATATGAGGGGGTCTGAGTTTTTGTGACTGAATCTGACGAGCGGAGGAGGGGGGGGGGTAAAGAAAATCCGCCAAAATTGCGTGACGTCATATATGGATGGCCCCTAATGCGTGAGGTGGAAGCTCTACGCCAGCTAGACGTTTAATTTCCATCTTATTTTTTGACTGCCGAGTCCTGTAATATGCCTCTGGAGTAACTTTATCGGGTGTTTTTACCAGTTTTAATTAAATTGTTTATGCATAAGAAAAATAACAAGACGGCACGCACTAATGAAAAATTGATGATAGGCAGTTTCCTGAATGTTAAAATATAAACATATTGTGTGCCCTTTCCCTGTATACTAGTTAGTGATATTCTGAGAGATTGTTTTTCTCCTTCTAACCACATAACTTTTCTACACGTGACGAATCTCCCAGCAGTATTTGCGAGTGATATGTCGGTTAAGTGGTTAATGAGTTTGTTGTGACTCGGTGCAGTAAATAATGAGAAATAAAATGTATCCTTTATACTCCCGTATAATCTGGGTCCAAATGCAAGCAACATAGACCCTGATCTGCCGTCGCATAATTCGCCGGCAGATAAGGGTCTATGTTGTTTGTTCTACTGATTAGTCCTTACAAACTGCGTAGACCCAGATCTGCCGGCGCATTATGCGCCGGCAGATCTGGGTCTATACCGTGTGCAGTTGGTATCGGTTTATACGCGAATATATACGGTATGTACGAGGCAAGTATTTAATTCTGATTATACAGTCCCTGTACCGTCTTTTGCTACCATTTTTTTTCGAACCGCTTCCTTAACATACCGTTTTTGATCGTTTCAATAGCCTATCGTACAGTTCCCATTTCGTACCTTGTCTAACTGTCCATGTCCGTCAATCGTCTCTGTTTCATAGTCTATTGTACTGTTTCGTGCCGTTTCAAGATAGTTCCCCGGCCTTTCGCCACATGTAGTTATTGAAATTCGGTTTTCTGCTTTAATTCAACTGTAACAAGGTTAACCATTTCCTTAACAATTCTGTTTAAAAGAGTATAATAGCATGGAAAAGAACCGTTTAAATCGTTTCTATGTTACTGAGTCAGCGTACTGTTTCGTATTGTGTCGTACCGTTGCGTAGCATTCTAAACAGTCTTCCTAATTGTAACATCTTGTCTCCGTACTGTTTCGTATCGTACCGTACCGTTTGCGTACCGTAATGTGATGAGATGACAGACAGTCAGACAGAGCAAAAAATTAAAACTATAACAACATAGGTAGTTGATATGATTTAATGTTAACCTGGATAATTAACTCTTCCACGAGATAATATTTAAAATGTTATAATGTACGTGTGAATTTATATTTATAATTTCTTGTATATACCTTGCATTTTTAAATAGATATCCAGTGAATTTATGTATATAAAACTGAGTGTTAAATTTCGCTTGCCTAGAGAGTGAGTACTTGTGCACCTCTACCATTTTTAGGGTTGATTTTGTATTAGTATAACTTGTTAAAAATAGCAAATTCTGGTAGCCTTACATAGACGCTGCGAGGAAGTCGCATTTTGCATATGTAGTGTTATGTCCCTTATCAGCTGTGACGTTAAACGAGGAATCGGCAGAACAGCGATGAATAAACTTCTGCAGAAAATCCACATATGTATTGCTGATCTTTTGTAAGGATTTTCTTTAATACATTGGTTGTTTAATATTTTCAATATTTTTAGTCAGTTTGTATTTCTGATGTTTAGTTTTGATCTTTATCTAGCAAAACTAAATAAGTATATCTTTATTTCTATTAAAATAAACATACTTTTCTCAATTTATCTATTTTATAATTTGAGAATGACTTATTTAATCAACCTTTACATCGATTTTTTTTTCATTTTAATCTTAAAGGGGGGGGGGGAGGTCCACATAGAACATTAAAATGCGTTTAATTTATTTAATTTATGAATTTTTAATGTGAGTATAATTTGAAAGCAACTTGGATTTATGACCCCGTTTTTCTTTTATTTCGACCTGAAATTTTTAAAAAGTATACAGTTCCAGTCCCTATTTTATCAAAGAATGTGTAATCATTTACTTCATACTTTTTCAGTTTTAGAATAAATTTGTTTTGTCTCCTTGGATGATTTACGTTGTTTTTTATTATTAATTTGTTTTTAATCTTGATCGTAAAAGAAAGAATTGTTTTCTTGATATATGATGAATGCGTCAACGTAGAGCTCACATAATTTTAATCAGTGGAAATTAAGTATTTAGGTAGGAAAGTCTACATAGTTATATTACTTTTTTTTTTACTTTTTAATTTATGCAGTTTTCAGTGTTGAAAATATATTTAATCAACCTGGATTTTGCGACATCGGTTTTAAATCTTGATCTAATAACGGAATCAAAATCAGCATAGTGATATTTCTTAGTTTTATTATATTCTTTAATTAATCCATTTTTAAATCTTAGGATTGAATACTTTGGTTTATTTTTTTAATATTAGACTAATTTTTAATCAACCTTGATTTATGACATAGATTCTGGATCTTAATCAAATAAGAGAAAATGTTTATATAGTTACATTCCTACAAAAATAAAATACATGTAGTTTCTTTAATTAATCCAGTTATTTTAGTACAATATTGATGCAATTTACCCAAAGAGATCCTTAATTGTATCTGAAATCATTACCATATCATCTGTAAATAATTCAAAAATATGAGTAAATATTCAATTATTATTCCACTTGTAAAATATTTTCGAAATCCTCCATAAAAAGTGCAAGTAACTTAAAACCAAAGTATTCAATCTTTGAAAGGAAATATGAAAAAAATGGTCATCCGATTTACATGAACTTTTCAAATGGATAGTTTCCTTGAGAAGACAGCAAGTTACACTTTTATAAAATGCAGTAATCATTTGATCGTTAAAATTTGTTGATTAAATTCTAACCAATTTAGGACAAGTTAGAACTATTGTATGCTATGTCGATTCTTAAATTTGCGTGGCTAGAGTTACAAGCTGTTTCGTCAAAAATGAATATGGTTTGATTAATTGAAAAGAAAACAACAAGGATGATCATCTCACATCGAAAACAACAAGGAGATAATCTCACATCGAAAACAACAAGGATGATCATCTCACATCTGCCAATATGAGTGTGACTTTTTAAAGCTCTTTTTTTATTGATTCCTTGTCTATTAGCGTCCGACGGGCAATATCTGAGTAGTTCAGATCAACTTCAGAATAATAACCAGATCATTGTTTATACAATAATAATAAAAATGGAGAATATAAACGTGTCCATCCTATTTATCGACAAAAACTATCAATGATGTATGCGCACGTGTAGGATTTACCTGTCATTCTCGTTTGACGTCCTCCAGGAAAGGTAATTGAAAATCCTTTCTTATGGAAAGGGTAAATAGGAGACATTATCAGGTTGTCAACCGTTCAGCTAAAACTGGAAGCAAAAAGTCAGCTATTGATCTTTGTGGAAAGGGTCTATAACCTATCTGATCTGTATTATTTCAAACGAAGATATTTATCATTACACCTCAAATAGTTCCTATGACAAAAATAATCTTCCAACAACATTGTTTTTTGTCATTATATTGGACAAAATTTATGTTATGCAATTAATTTTCTTTCTCTGTTTTTAAGTTTTAGCTTGAAAAAAAAGATGAAAAAAAAAAAAAAAGGAATTTGCTGACGCTGTACATTTTAACCTATTTTAATGTAAACTGAATGTTTTTGTACCTACATGAATCAGGACCTTAACCAGTATAATAAAATCATGGATTTTCAATCAGGAAGCCCGGCCTAACAAATAAAAATAAATGTAAAACGGAAATAAAAACGATTTAAAAACACGAGAATATGAAGCACTTTATAACGGTTTGAGTTTCCCCAGTTAATAGATTTTTCAGGTGTTATAAAGTAGGGGGTATTAGTAATTGGTATTTGTCTATCTCGTAAACTCAGAAATCTAGATTAGTCATACCGACTAGCAGTCGTGCTCTGAAGGACTCACGGTACTAATTCAACTTCCATAGTAAACCTCCATGATATTAAAAATGCAATAACTTTAAATTTCTAAATGCTCGTGATCAAACCTATATATCACAGTATAGACCCATCCTTGATACAAGCTTCTGTTTGATCTACACACGTGTTTTCAATTCCGCTCCTAATGAATTAGGTGCTAATTTCAGTAATGAGTGTTCCATAGTCAAGTCTGTCAAAGAACTTAAATTCCATCAATAAAACATTGTCTCTATTCTTTTTCAATTACAAAAAGGATAAGCTTTCAAACAATTCTTTTTACTTAAATTTTACTTTTCATTATCAATCAATCATGGCCCTCCAAAACCATATATACTCTATTTTATCTTGACCCATTTCTGGATTGGGTCCCATTTTTCCATACAGTTAGTACAGTGAGTCCTGAAAGTGTGCTCTGTACATCAAATGAGTTTCGCGATCTTAAATAAAAGCAGTAACGGACATAGTTTAACTCTTGTGAATAAGGTTTTGTTAAGCCACCCCCCATCCCCCCAACCCCCCCCCCACAAGGATGATAGGTAAACTGTAAGTTCGTGCCTTCAGTATACAAAATGAGATATGTATGGTGATCAAAATTTCAACAGATTTAAACATCGTCCTTCTTGTGAACTTATATTAGCGTTCTATCTCTTCCTTTGCTCGCTACCATTTATATTATTGCCCTGCCTCAGATATAATTCGTATCAGTAGTAGAGGCATTCGTCGTCGTCGTCGTAGTAGTAGTAGTAGTGTAAAATAAAGTAGTAGTAATAGTGGTAGTAATAATAGTAGTAGTAGCAGCCGCAGTAGTAGTGGTTGTAGTGGCAGCGGCTCATGTAACTATCTTCATATACATGTCCGTGTATTTATTGTTTTTTAAGTGTCCAACTTATTCTGTGCAGATCAGTATGTATGCGTATGTAGTTACTCGTTCCCTTAATGAGGAAAATAACTGTAATAAGTCAAAAACAGATTTATATTCCGTTTGGTGTCCATTGACCATACAATTCGATTTTCTTAAAAATTTTCATTTCCAGACGATTGTAAGCCAACTCAATGATAAGTTATCTTTAGACGAACTATTGAATAATTGTTTTCATAATTGTTGTGAGGTATGGTTTACAGTCTTTTTTTTTTTTGTGTGCCTAAAATTGCATTTGTTCAAAATCAAACACTTTAAAAGCAGTTAGCTAATACGTGTTGCTCAGTAAATTTAACATCATAAAGCAGGATGTGATTGTCTCCTATCCAGGATTAATCTGTCATGACGTGCGTGGGATTTTTGTGCTGGCTCTAAACATAGTACCGATCCACCTACATTGAACAATTGGTTACTAATATTAGAATGGGTAATCCTTGTTATTGACTGTTCCTTATGTATGGACAACTAGTTGCAATAGATGCATGTAAAAACGATAATAACAAAGAACATTATTTTAAAACCTGAAATTCGAAAGTACATTATGCATTTTTCCGAGTTCGCACTTATCGCTGAACTCTAATTATCATAAAAAGTTTGAGACTTGTCTTTTAGTTTTGAAAATATTTCAAGTTTATGGCCCGTAAAGTGCATAAAACAGACCATATATTCATTTTTATGAGAAGTCCTTTGAAATAACTTCTATTTTTAAAATATTTTTCAAATTTTTTTTTTTTTACAGTGACAGTATAATTATCAAGGGGGGGGGGGGGACAACCGATACGGAAAATATTCGACAGTTTCGTCCCTACTTGACACTCAAAGACCTTATTGTCGCCTATAATTAAAATTTTCGTTGTCTGATAATCAAGACAACGTTGATTTAACCTTGGCAGATTTATTCACAAACTTTTGTATTTATTTCCCTCATGTGTATCACGATTCCCTAAAACGATCCACAACTGATACACCAAAATGTATCTACTGGTTTTAAAATGTAACTATGGTTTAACAAAATTTAACTCTGGTTAAATAAAATAAAATATAATACCTTTTTTTCTTTATAGATTGAATGAGTTTTGTAGTGTTTTGTTTATTGTTTCTACATCAATCTGAACTTATGAGAGTGTCAGCTTCATCTCAAGACTAACTGGTACATTATGCTTTTTGAAAGTAATTGCACCTACTGAACCGTCAGTAAATGTTATCTACTTTATCGGTTCAAGCTAATGAGTGTACAGAGGCACATGATGTACTTTTAGTAGAGTGCAGCGATGTGCAGGCCGGAGATAAACCGCATTTATTCCTAGGCGTGGGAGTTGAGCACTTTTGAATCACGGAGAGAGAAAATCTGCTGTGGTATGGGAATTTAAATGTGACTTCCCAGACTATGAGTTTTTCTCATTATAAATCAATAATTCAAAAAATTATATAAGGAAGTATATCATCATCTTCTTTAATATAAACTAGTAAAATTTATTTTAAATGCAATTCTGGAAAACAAGCCATGACTTTAAATATATACACTGTATTGGTTATTGGGGATTTTTGTCTATTTTCACTTTTATTCACTATCAGACTTCATTATCAATTTTTTTTAAATTTCGGAGTGTATTTGTGGTGATTAATGCCGTCTACGTTTCATTTATTATCAAGAAGTTATATATATATATATATATATATATATATATATATATATATATATATATATATATATATATATATATAACATGGCGAATAGTCAATAGTGTATTTTGTTTAGTTCTGTGTAAAATACAAACATTTTCTTTGTAAAAGTTTCATGATCTAAACTGCTGATTGCAGGAGCGAATTAGAGGCGGGGGGGGGGGGGGGGTGACACAGTTATTATTCTTGACAAAACATATTTATGCAGTGTTCCATAAAGCCTGTTTAAAATTATGTATTGTCTTTCTTTCTTGATACATTTTACTTTTATAACATACTTTTGACTCGTTTATGAATATTTGCCAAGCTGGAACATAGAACTCAAAAGAGAAACCAGTTTTTAAAAATATGCATTTTTGTTTCTTCGATGAATTTTTCTATTTCTTGTATAGTCACATTTCAAATGAGATATATTACCTCCTACACAGAATACATGCTTTCCTAAGTGTCATTTTACAGGAATGAGTTTGATACATTATTTTTTTTTTTCTATTAAAGATACACATATTTCGGCTGCCGATCCCTCAAAGTTCGTTACGCTGACTCCCTGACAGGTCTTTAAGAAAAAATATGTCATAATCGATTTTGAATGTCTATCCGAATACGAAATAGACAGATTTCGGTTGACATTTTGTAAATAGTATTTATATAACCTTCGACAGTTATGAGACAAAATTACGGGCGAACAAAATTAGGAAAACCTGATACCAAAGCAAAATCAAATTTCATTATTTATCAACTATCCCCAGTCAGAGCTGTAATTTAAATTTGTTTCATCATTTGTCATGCGGCAAAATATTTCCCTAAACCTCCACACAATGGACAGTTTTCCCTAAACCTCCACACTATGGACAGTTTTATGGAGGTGGCATGTATGAAGTAGTTCGATTAGTGCTACAACTATCTTATGCGGACCAAACAATGTGGTTAGTTTGCAGATGAAGCCGGTTACAGATAGTCCAGTTTTGGTAAATTGCATTATATTATTTGCAGTATGGTAGTACAAGGTGTGTCTGAGAAACTGGACCGCCTGACACAACACCCACCCACCCCTTTTTTTTCGACCAGTTGAATACAAATTTTCTCTCTTTCCTTACTGACTAAGATTACTGTTACGTTTGGTCATAAAACTCCTCAGAGTTTTTTAAATATGCTATTCTTTCATTACTTCAACAGTATCCTTCCAATACTAATATTGTCAAAAGCAATAAATATCAAATCTAAAAATTATGAGAGTCTGTTATTTTATCCAATCATGAAAAGAAGAACCTTAACTGCTTATCGACCTTACATACCAGCTAAACAACAGGATCGCCCCTTGCTTAACTCACAGATCCTTTTAATTAAAACTTAATTGATTGCACATCGATTTTATCGCAAGTTCTGACAGCTTATACAACCTATACCTTATATGCTCCTATAAATGTTCGCACTCATATGCTGACGTGGTACTTTGTGTGCAAAAAGATCAAGGTCTACTATGCGATTGGACCTACTTATATTTTCACGTGAACATCACCGATTCCGATTTTCTGGCACATTATACGACGGCAGATTTAGGTCTGTTTTGTTTGCAGTCAGGTGGCTATTAAACAAAGATAAATCTGATAATCTCGACGGTCGAGGTGGTGGATTTTTGTGGCAACTCTTTAGATAGTGAAAACCAAAGAAAATGAGCGACCTTACATTGGTAGACATTCATCATTATGGAATACAAAATGGTTTAAAATCAAGGAATATCCACGCACGATAGTGTAGTAAAGTGAGAAGCAATCATATTTAGAATTTCGCTATTTAAATGTTAAATAGATTTTTAAATTAGGATTGGACATATTATAAGTAGACATTTTGCTTTACGTAACACGATTACTATTGAAACTATTCTTGTAATTCTTGTTATTTATTTCTCTCTCTCTCTCTCATGGTCGTATAACGCATTATAGCTTTTTTAATTGATATTGTTGTTGTTGTTTTAATAATAATACTATTTATTATTATTATTATTATTATTATTATTATTATTATTTTATTATTATTATGGTAAAGTTACAGTTTTCCTTCACTCCAGAGCTGATTAAATACAGCTTTATAAACTGTGACTCACCCGGCGTGTCTCGTCTTCCAAGATATTGTGTTATCTAATGAAATAATCTAGCAACTGCACCTTATGCCTAATATAACACTTGATATCAACTCACTTGGAGGTAATATATTTTTTCTGTGGAAAACAATACCCCCCCCCCAAAAAAAAAAGAAAGAAAAAAGCAAAAGCAAATGAAAGCTGTACAAGATTTGCAATCTATATTTTTAGGACAAGAATTATCGTTTCGCGTATCCGTTCGCGTACGTCGATTTGATTTGTAATTTCTGTCTTACTTTCACAACCGCCACATCAACAACAACGATGACGACAAAAACAACAGCAAGAAGAATTAGAAGCAGAAGAAGAAGAAGAAAAAAAGAAGAAAGACAAGAACAACAATAACAACCACTACAACAACAATCAGCACCAAAACTATCATCATCGTCGTCGTTGTTTGTTTGTTTGTTTTTTTTTTGCTTGTCAAGATTACAGAAAATGATTCAGTAAAGACTCCCTGGGACTAGAAGTTAGCCAGGTATTCTCCGGTGTGTTCTCAAAAAATTCGGAAGCAATTCATTGTGCTACATACATCTTAGAAGACATCTAGACATGCAAAGAAAATATAAGTCCATATATTATAGAATTTCCTTGCCATTATATGCCATAAGGTCTGTTGCATTATCAAGTGGCTGAATGAATAATTTATTTCAGGACATCAAGTGAGAGATCAATTTAAGGCTCCCTCCTAGCGCGATCGTCGAAATGTTATAAACGCCTCCGCGCTTCAACGTGCACTAATAAAGCAGTGATGTCATTCCATCGTGTTTCCCACTGTTATTTTTATCTCCAAGTTTTCGCGTTATAAATAATAAGGGTGTATGATAACACATACAAAAGATGATTTCATAAAGAAACACACGTTTTTGTTTTATTTTGTTTCAATACTTGTTAAAGCGATCCATAGTAACGCCGTAAACTTCGTCGAAGAATGGTGTGACGAACAGAAATAGCTTGAACAAAATATTCTTGCTCTGAGTTTTAGAAAAAGAACTAATTATATCTATTATATCAGTTGAAAAAAAAGGGAATTATCTTGAAGAAATAGAATTTTTATAAATCCTGGGTCGAAAGAAAACCCCAGCCACCCCCACCCCCATTATTAAAATGGTTGGTTCCTAAGCGAATTTAAGCGATAAAATAAGATTTGTTTATTTTTCCTCTCCGTAGTTCTGCTTTGTCGATTGTATTCTTTGGTCTGTATTTCTGCCACATGGAAACTTTAAATCTCACTTTCTCATAAGAACTTGCGTAGACTAGACTAGAACATATCTTTTTTGGGTCATGTACTAATGTAAAAAAAAATATAAGAATAAACATAAATAAATAATATAAATTCAGCTGGAAGTTTATCTTGTGGTTTACAGATAGAACACTATGTACCATTTTTACTCGAATATAAACCAGGTCCAAATGCAAACAACATAAACCCTGATCTGCCGTCGCATTATGCGACGGCAGATCTGGGTCTATGCAGGGTGCAGTTGGTACAGGTTTATACGCGAGTAAAAGACGGTACTCACCCATCCAATAATATGTCAACACACAGCACATACTAACATGCTTCCAATCATCATCTATACATGCATACACATATCCGTCAATACATGCACATAGCTATCTATTCAGTAGTCCATCGATCGTTATTTGCATTTAAAGTGCATGTGTACTCTTATGAGAATACATTTTTTAATTTAATTTTATCTATCATCCTATACATACACGTTGAAAGGTGTAAATACAACTTAATTTTATCTTAGGCAGTAAAAAGAAGAGCAAATGAAACTTCAGCTCAAACGAACTAGAGAATAAAAGTTTAACAGGTGTCTCGTTCAAAGTTGAAAATTATAAACAGCATCAACACGCTCGGAAATGGGTGGTTCTCTTCTAATTTGCTTTAATTTCCTATTTATTTATTGTTTTTGAGGATCCGTTTATTGTTGTTTACCTTTCCATTACCATGGGTGCTTATAATAAATGCATTTCGGATTAACTAAATAGCATAGAAACAGTTTTTTTTCCAAGAGAGTAAAATACAAGTGGATACCTTTTGTACACATGCTGATGTGCATCGCGATCATCATCATCAACGTGAATTTTAAAAAAGTATGCAATATATATGCTCCATACAGCACACGCAATCATAATAACAAAAACAAGTATGCAATCTATATGTTTTATACAGCACATATAGTCATAATAACAACAACAAGTATGAAATGTATATACTCTATACAGCACACACAGTCATAATACCAAAAAAAAACAAGTATGCAATGTATATATTCTATACAGCAGACACAGTCATAATACAAAAAAAACAAGTATGCAATGTGTATGCTCTATACAGCACACACAGTCATAATACCAAAAAAAACAAGTATGCAATGTATATATTCTATACAGCAGACACAGTCATAATACAAAAAAAACAAGTATGCAATGTGTATGCTCTATACAGCACACACAGTCATAATACCAACAAAAACCCAAGTATGCAATGTATATGTTCTATACAGCACACACAGTCATAATACAAACAAAAAAAAACAAGTATGCAATGTATATGTCCTATACAGCACACACAGTCATAATACCAAAAAAAATAAAAGTATGCAATGTATATGTTCTATACAGAACACACAGTCATAATACCAACAAAAAAACCAAGTATGCAATGTATATGCTCTATACAGCACACACAGTCATAATACCAACAAAAAACAAGTATGCAATGTATATACTCTATACAGCACACACAGTCATAATACCAACAAAAAACAAGTATGCAATGTATATACTCTATACAGCACACACAGTCATAAAACCAACAAAAAAAAACAAGTATGCAATGTATATGCTCTATACAGCACACACAGTCATAATACAAAAAAAAACCCCCAGACAAGTATGCAATGTATATGTTCTATACAGCACACACAGTCATAATACCAAAAAAACCCCAAAACAAGTATGCAATGTATATGTTCTATAAAGCACACACAGTCATAATACAAAAAAACCCCTCCAAAACAAGTATGCAATGTGTATGTTCTATACAGCACATACAGTCATAATACCAACAAAAAAAACCAAACAAACAAGTATGCAATGTATATGCTCTATACAGCACACACAGTCATAATAAAACAAAACAAGTAGGTAATGTATATGTTCTATACAGCACACAAAGTCACAATCAGAGTACAAACTTTATTTAAACAGTGAAAATATCCGTAACCAACTTGTCTCAAGCGTAGGTCTAAAATGGTTAGATCTGATACGGCAGCCGTTGGTTCGACCCAACACAGATGTGAAAATTGTATCCAAGCCTTACTGTAAATTACAGTTCGAATATCACAGCAAAAACAACAAGAACAATACGTTGTCATATACTTGCGTTCAACATAATATGCATTGGTCGAATTCGGAGGTAAGGCAAGGAAGTTCTGGTGACTTGCAAGGATCCCAATACTATACTTACTTTTTTTCTGGTACGAGAAAATAGCCTCTTACATTTCAGTGAAAAACTTCTTATATGGGAAAAAAAGGTGTAAACAATTAGAGAAAAATAATGCACGTAATATTATCTACTGCCATTTTATATATTTGCCACACTTTTTTCCCTTGCATATACTTTACCACCAGTTATTTGTATATTTCCCTTAATCCCCATAATAATATGTGAATAGTCGAGGAAAAAAGTCAGAACTTTAACGTAAACGGCGGATATAAAGCCTCGAAGGGCTGAAACAATTAGTTTTTGACATAAATCAAGGAATATCAAATAAAACTAATGAATAGCAATTCTGGATCTATATATGGATGGATAGAAAATGACAATAATAATAATAATTAAAGTGTACATTTTCATCTATATATGGATGGATAGATAATGACAATAATAATAATTACAGCATTCATTTTCATCTTATCTGCGCATTTTCACTATTTTTGGAAACATATTGTTCCCTCGTTCATAAGATATATCAGTTCGATTTGTATCGTACATTTGAAATATCTTTTGTAACAAGCAAAATGTATGTGCTATTTGTTGTTACGTCTCCGTTATAGATTTGTTAGATTTTAGTGATTATTTGTTTGAATAGGGGGAATCGGTGTTTGGAAGAAATTTCTCAAAAGAGTAATAAGCCAAATTATTAGGTACAGGCGTCATTCATACTGAATCGCACTCACGGGACTTTATGGTATCACGGATTAGTTTTTTTTTAAACGGCTCGTTCTTAATATAAGAAATTCTCTAGATATTCTCACGTATGTTTAGTAATTAAAGATAGTAATAATTATGTATGTTTGGTGTTTGGCGCATGTTTTATAGTACGTGTCATCAAATGCCGATCTACCGCTTAGACCTGCGTGCTGATAAATCATACCAATGTGAAGCAAGAAAAAAAACCAAAAAAAAAAAAAAAACCATAAAAGTGTAAAATTATAGTCTCGTGAATGTGTTGTCGTTTGTTTGATTATAGGAAAAATTATTTGTGGTATTAGCGAATTTAAGAATCATCTAATTGACAACGACTGTTGTTTTGAGGTCTTTATAAATAGGGAAAACAACGAGCTCAAGCGACAGTCATACGGTGTGTTCGACATTGCTTTTTTCCCTTGATCTTGAGTTGAACTTGATCATTATGGCGGCGATGACGACCACGATGAATTTACTAAGGAGGACTGAGATGACGACAGAACATTCAAAGGGACTGGAAATTAGGTCAAAGTTTGTTGTTGTTGTCTTGATGTTGCCAAAAATATCGCTATTTGAAAAATATAGTTATTGGAAAATCAAAAGGCAAAATATCCCTACGTGAAGAAATTGCAGATAACAGATCAGTATTCAATTTAATAATCGTATGCAAAGACTGTGAGCTGAATCAGACCCCGTTTTCTTGAAACTTTCTCAGCAAGAAACTCCAGCTGATGCTCCAAACACCAAAATCAGATATGATATTTAGGGTGAACCAATGCCATGGAAGATTGGCAGTCTAGTAGAGGGACAGAAGTTAAGAAAAAATCTGAAAGTTTTGTAAATCTAACTTTATTCTAATTAATGTAACAGACTGCCAACGTATTGAGAATTTGAGCTTTAGTTTCTTGATTAAATAATTTCGAGAATACGGGACATGACGTTATAAAGCCCTTTCAAATAAATTTTGAAAATGTGTCAGTTGATAACTATAAAAGATGTTTGATAGAGCTTTGTACCTGATTTAATTCTAGAGCATGGCCTATTCTACCTCGTCCATAATAAATGAAAAATTCTGTTCATGTCTTAATATTGACGCCTATCTACATTATAATACGCAATTAACCGAATATACCTAACTATGAAGGTGTGGTACATTTTAATTTTTTTCTACATGAAGATAGAGATAGACATGCTTAAAGCAGGAGAGGAAACTACAAAGATATGAGGATTTCCAATGCAGAGTCTTGCACAACAACCACCTAACAGAAAGCTTTACGGTGGAGACTGGATTGAAATAAGGTTGCATTCTGTTGCCATTCCTCTTTCCTACAAATCAGAACATAAGTGTTTTTTCAAACTATTTGGGGGCTGGATTTTTTTTGCCAAAAATCCCCCCCCTCATTGAAATGGTAGGTTCCTAAAGAGTGTTAGCTATAGAAATAGGTGACGAATATACAGTTTCATTTTTTTCTACATGAAGATAGAGATAAACATGCTTAAAGCAGGAGAGGAAACTACAAAGATATGAGGATTTCCAATGCTGAATCTTGCATAACAACCACCTAACAGAAAGCTTTAAGGTGGAGACTAGAATGAAACAAGGTTGCATTCTGTCGCCATTCCTCTTTGCCCTTGAAATGGACTGGCTGATGAAACAAGTGACAAAAAATGGAAGACGTGGAAGACAGTGGACGATGACATCGATGCTAGAAGACCTGGATTATGTAGATGATATTAGTCTTCTTTCCAGCCGACACCAGAACATTCAACAGGAAACAGAGTCTCTGGCAGAAAAAGCAGGCAGCATCGGTCTCAACGTAAAAATAGAGAAGACAAACCTCATGAAGATCAATCCTAGAATCAACAAGCCAGTTACAGTGAAAAACAAACCATTGCAAGAGGTGGAAGAATTCACCTAATTAGGTAGCAAGGTGTCAGAAGTTGGCGATTGCGGAAGGGAGGTAAATGAATGAATCAGCAAAGCAAACCAGGCTTTTGCCATGCTTCAAACTATCTGGAGGTCAACAAACCTAAGCATGGCGACCAAGTTAAAAATTTACAAAAGTAACGTCCCCAGTGTGCTGTTATATGGTTCTGAGTACTGGAAAACAATAACTTCCATCGAAAAGAGGCTTTATAAACATTTCAAACTAAATGCCTCAGCAGAATCAGAAGAATTTTCTGGCCAAGCATCATCTCGAATGAAGATCTCCGAAGTACAGCTGGAAATGGCTGGGGCACGTGTTCGGAAAATGATCTCAAAAACAGTAGCCTGACTTGGGAAACAGCACCAAGGGCGGCGGCTGACCAACAGCAGTGGAGCTCCCTCAACGTCGCCTCAAGCTCCGCTGGGCGCAGAGAGGATTGAGGGTGTGAGTGAGTTATTCTCAAGGGTGCTCAGCATAATGTTGAATAACAAATATATTGTACATAAGTTATTTAATCTTTAGCTATCATATCTAACGTACGTCTATGGGGATGTTCATATATGACGTCACGCACCGATGTGGGGGAGGGGTCCGACTTGTGTGACGATGGGGTGGGGGTAGTGGGTTTGAAACAAGTAAGGTCACAAAAACAACACAAGCGCTATCAGTGGGCAAGGGTTTCCAGTTTGTTCCATGATGGAGCATTTTACATCGCCATGGGAGGAAGAGAATATTGAGAAATAAATCCATGAGATGAAATGTCTACAGCTTTATTCCTTGGATTTTAAGTCTTTTTCCGAACCATACTATTTCTCTTTGGTATAGGTTTCCAGAGGACTAAACCCGGATTGATCAAGATATATTTTTTAAAAGTATTGAATAATTCAAAACGCAGTGGTGTATTGTTGTGTGTTTTTCTAATACAAAGTGATTTCAAACGAATTTTAGTTTTGAAAATTTATATGAGGGGGGATTCTGAGTTTTTGTGAAGAAATCTGACGAGGGGGATGGGAGGGTGAAAAATCCTCCCAAATTGCGTGACGTTTTATATGGATGGTTCCTTATTCTTCTCTTTTTTTTAATGTGCAAAACCCACTAAAGACTATATTTGCTCTGTACTTATTTTTATGAGCTTTGAGTAAATTATCTAAAAGATATGCATGTACTAAGGAATTACTATATCTACCTACAAGATGAACTTTCGACTTTTATTACATGTATTATATGTATACTGAGTGGATACCTTTCAAGTTCACCCAGTGGTGGCGCGAGGGTTTGAGACGTCCGGGGCACTGTTCTTTAATGACGCCCCTACCGCTGCGCTTGGTGGCAATGTTATGTAGTGGCGCACTACTTTGCTACAGAGAAAAGTTTTTATGTCAGTTGCCCACCTCCCTCCTTACAACCCTCCCCTCTGCTCAATATAAGTTTTTAAAACAATTGTCCCGTTACATTAAGGTGAAGGTGAAATTCTATGAAAATGTCAGTGATAAAAAAAAAAAAAAAAAAGAAAAAAAAAACCAGATCGCCGACGGCGCACCTTCGCTGAGTCCCGAGGGCAATTGCGCCTTCCCACACACCCACCCCCTTCGTGCCGCCACTGAGTTCACCTCTAACACCCAAAATGAAAGATACTGCTGTATTTCACAGACACCGTGCTATTACTTTTGGACCTTTTTGGAATTCTTTTTTTCAAAAACTGACGTTGTGGGAATGCTTAGAGCGAAATGTTATTAAATGTTAAATGGTTACAAATATGTATGCTAATAACCGCTTTTTGTCGCGACGTTTCAATATCAAGTAGCAGTAAGATGCAGTTTCATTAACCGAACGTTTAAAAAAAGAAGAGCGAGCGACAAAATAATAATAATAATAATAATAATCACGATTTTTTAAAAAAAATTCTAGGACTTTGGAAAATAATTCAAATTAAAAAAGGCACCTGGATTTTTGAAACCGTTAGTGCAACGCGAATACTGCTTCAAAGCATTAAAGAGTTATGTATGAAAATGAAAATTTATTGTAGAGTTTTGTACCTTGTCTACTATAATCCTTAATTATACTTATTTAAAGGTCCAAAATGTCAAAATTGTCACGGATCCAAATATCAAAAGTGTCTAAAACACGCTGGTAAAAGCGATATTTACACTGTAATTACTAATCAGCATATTTTCATGATATCAACGAATTTATGATGAATTTTTTGTCCAGTATCTGCAGTATCACTATCAGAATTCAAGTGTAACTGAGTACCACTATTGGGGTCGTTAGATACAGAGAGCCCAGGATGTGGTAAAGTGCCCAGATGACCGGATATGAGAGGAGCCCTGTCTTAAGCATTACATTGTTTGTCTCTATGGGCTTTTATTTGAGCTTTCATTCATAGGGCATACAGCCCGGTTAATTCGCGAACTGTTTGTTTTCTTATCGACCGAATTGGCACGGTATATCATATTACCAGTTCATAAGTACAGCGGGCTTGTTTACCATTCTCGCCACTGACGTTGAGATATATAGGTTTGTTTACAACTCATTTGTACTTTCTGCCAACATCATGGATCCTTATTACACAGTTCAAGGCTCCAATACAATCAGATTTAAGAGTTTCTGTTACCTTATTTTGATAAAAGTTGCATTTTAGTGTAACCAGGAGACTGTTCTGACCAAACCATTTAATTATTTTCGTAAAACCACTTAAAGGACAAGTCAGGCTAATGTCAATCATCATTTGCTATGATTTGCTGACCCGGAAGGTGACGCATTTCACCATTATGCGGCTCTCACTCTTTTCACAAACTAGGTGGCCTTGTTTGCATTGTAAACATATCAATTTAATGCATATAAAAAGGAAAGGTAGAGAAAGGGTAAAGTCATAATATCCAAAAAAACATGTATGCAATGTATATGTTCTATACAGCACACACAGTCCTAATACCAACAAAAAACAAGTATGCAATGTATATGCTCTATACAGCACACACAGTCATAATACCAACAAAAAAACCAAGTATGCAATGTATATGCTCTATACAGCACACACAGTCATAATACCAACAAAAAACAAGTATGCAATGTATATACTCTATACAGCACACACAGTCATAATACCAACAAAAAACAAGTATGCAATATATATACTCTATACAGCACACACAGTCATAAAACCAACAAAAAAAAACAAGTATGCAATGTATATGCTCTATACAGCACACACAGTCATAATACCAAAAAAAACCCCAAACAAGTATGCAATGTATATGTTCTATACAGCACACACAGTCATAATACCAAAAAAACCCCAAAACAAGTATGCAATGTATATGTTCTATACAGCACACACAGTCATAATACAAAAAAACCCCTCCAAAACAAGTATGCAATGTGTATGTTCTATACAGCACATACAGTCATAATACCAACAAAAAAACCAAACAAACAAGTATGCAATGTATATGCTCTATACAGCACACACAGTCATAATAAAACAAAACAAGTAGGTAATGTATATGTTCTATACAGCACACAAAGTCACAATCAGAGTACAAACTTTATTTAAACAGTGAAAATATCCGTAACCAACTTGTCTCAAGCGTAGGTCTAAAATGGTTAGATCTGATACGGCAGCCGTTGGTTCGACCCAACACAGATGTGAAAATTGTATCCAAGCCTTACTGTAAATTACAGTTCGAATATCACAGCAAAAACAACAAGAACAATACGTTGTCATATACTTGCGTTCAACATAATATGCATTGGTCGAATTCGGAGGTAAGGCAAGGAAGTTCTGGTGACTTGCAAGGATCCCAATACTATACTTACTTTTTTTCTGGTACGAGAAAATAGCCTCTTACATTTCAGTGAAAAACTTCTTATATGGGAAAAAAAGGTGTAAACAATTAGAGAAAAATAATGCACGTAATATTATCTACTGCCATTTTATATATTTGCCACACTTTTTTCCCTTGCATATACTTTACCACCAGTTATTTGTATATTTCCCTTAATCCCCATAATAATATGTGAATAGTCGAGGAAAAAAGTCAGAACTTTAACGTAAACGGTGGATATAAAGCCTCGAAGGGCTGAAACAATTAGTTTTTGACATAAATCAAGGAATATCAAATAAAACTAATGAATAGCAATTCTGGATCTATATATGGATGGATAGAAAATGACAATAATAATAATAATTAAAGTGTACATTTTCATCTATAGATGGATGGATAGATAATGACAATAATAATAATTACAGCATTCATTTTCATCTTATCTGCGCATTTTCACTATTTTTGGAAACATATTGTTCCCTCGTTCATAAGATATATCAGTTCGATTTGTATCGTACATTTGAAATATCTTTTGTAACAAGCAAAATGTATGTGCTATTTGTTGTTACGTCTCCGTTATAGATTTGTTAGATTTTAGTGATTATTTGTTTGAATATGGGGAATCGGTGTTTGGAAGAAATTTCTCAAAAGAGTAATAAGCCAATTATTAGGTACAGGCGTCATTCATACTGAATCGCACTCACGGGACTTTATGGTATCACGGATTAGTTTTTTTTTAAACGGCTCGTTCTTAATATAAGAAATTCTCTAGATATTCTCACGTATGTTTAGTAATTAAAGATAGTAATAATTATGTATGTTTGGTGTTTGGCGCATGTTTTATAGTACGTGTCATCAAATGCCGATCTACCGCTTAGACCTGCGTGCTGATAAATCATACCAATGTGAAGCAAGAAAAAAAAAAAAAAAAAAAAAACCCATAAAAGTGTAAAATTATAGTCTCGTGAATGTGTTGTCGTTTGTTTGATTATAGGAAAAATTATTTGTGGTATTAGCGAATTTAAGAATCATCTAATTGACAACGACTGTTGTTTTGAGGTCTTTATAAATAGGGAAAACAACGAGCTCAAGCGACAGTCATACGGTGTGTTCGACATTGCTTTTTTCCCTTGATCTTGAGTTGAACTTGATCATTATGGCGGCGATGACGACCACGATGAATTTATTAAGGAGAACTGAGATGACGACAGAACATTCAAAGGGACTGGAAATTAGGTCAAAGTTTGTTGTTGTTGTCTTGATGTTGCCAAAAATATCGCTATTTGAAAAATATAGTTATTGGAAAATCAAAAGGCAAAATATCCCTACGTGAAGAAATTGCAGATAACAGATCAGTATTCAATTTAATAATCGTATGCAAAGACTGTGAGCTGAATCAGACCCCGTTTTCTTGAAACTTTCTCAGCAAGAAACTCCAGCTGATGCTCCAAACACCAAAATCAGATATGATATTTAGGGTGAACCAATGCCATGGAAGATTGGCAGTCTAGTAGAGGGACAGAAGTTAAGAAAAAATCTGAAAGTTTTGTAAATCTAACTTTATTCTAATTAATGTAACAGACTGCCAACGTATTGAGAATTTGAGCTTTAGTTTCTTGATTAAATAATTTCGAGAATACGGGACATGACGTTATAAAGCCCTTTCAAATAAATTTTGAAAATGTGTCAGTTGATAACTATAAAAGATGTTTGATAGAGCTTTGTACCTGATTTAATTCTAGAGCATGGCCTATTCTACCTCGTCCATAATAAATGAAAAATTCTGTTCATGTCTTAATATTGACGCCTATCTACATTATAATACGCAATTAACCGAATATACCTAACTATGAAGGTGTGGTCATATGAAGGTGAGAGTGGTCTCATATTAACTGTCACAGTCTGTAGGCTGGCACAAAAATACGACATGCTAATTTATTAATTAATTATAAAGTGAATTAGTTTTTTCCAATTTTTATTTAATTCAAATGGAAGGGTGATGGTGATACCTTACAGACCCCCAAAATTTATATTCCTTAATATATATGGTTCTTATTCCAACCAGGATATATATATATATATATATATATATATATATATATATATATATATATATATATATATATATATATATATATATATATTGTATCTCAAGAGAATAATTTTTTTTCAACTATATAATATGATAGATACAATAGATCTCTTTTTCCTACAAATCAGAACATATGTGTTTTTTTCAAACTATTTGGGGGATGGATTTTATTTATCCAAAATTCCAACCGTCCCCCCGCCCATGAAATGGTAGGTTCCTAAAGAGTGTTAGCTATAGAAAAATGTGACGAATGTACATTTTAATTTTTTTCTACATGAAGATAGAGATAGACATGCTTAAAGCAGGAGAGGAAACTACAAAGATATGAGGATTTCCAATGCAGAGTCTTGCACAACAACCACCTAACAGAAAGCTTTACGGTGGAGACTGGATTGAAATAAGGTTGCATTCTGTTGCCATTCCTCTTTCCTACAAATCAGAACATAAGTGTTTTTTCAAACTATTTGGGGGCTGGATTTTTTTTGCCAAAAATCCCCCCCCCCTCATTGAAATGGTAGGTTCCTAAAGAGTGTTAGCTATAGAAATAGGTGACGAATATACAGTTTCATTTTTTTCTACATGAAGATAGAGATAAACATGCTTAAAGCAGGAGAGGAAACTACAAAGATATGAGGATTTCCAATGCTGAATCTTGCATAACAACCACCTAACAGAAAGCTTTAAGGTGGAGACTAGAATGAAACAAGGTTGCATTCTGTCGCCATTCCTCTTTGCCCTTGAAATGGACTGGCTGATGAAACAAGTGACAAAAAATGGAAGACGTGGAAGACAGTGGACGATGACATCGATGCTAGAAGACCTGGATTATGTAGATGATATTAGTCTTCTTTCCAGCCGACACCAGAACATTCAACAGGAAACAGAGTCTCTGGCAGAAAAAGCAGGCAGCATCGGTCTCAACGTAAAAATAGAGAAGACAAACCTCATGAAGATCAATCCTAGAATCAACAAGCCAGTTACAGTGAAAAACAAACCATTGCAAGAGGTGGAAGAATTCACCTAATTAGGTAGCAAGGTGTCAGAAGTTGGCGATTGCGGAAGGGAGGTAAATGCGTGAATCAGCAAAGCAAACCAGGCTTTTGCCATGCTTCAAACTATCTGGAGGTCAACAAACCTAAGCATGGCGACCAAGTTAAAAATTTACAAAAGTAACGTCCCCAGTGTGCTGTTATATGGTTCTGAGTACTGGAAAACAATAACTTCCATCGAAAAGAGGCTTTATAAACATTTCAAACTAAATGCCTCAGCAGAATCAGAAGAATTTTCTGGCCAAGCATCATCTCGAATGAAGATCTCCGAAGTACAGCTGGAAATGGCTGGAGCACGTGTTCGGAAAATGATCTCAAAAACAGTAGCCTGACTTGGGAAACAGCACCAAGGGCGGCGGCTGACCAACAGCAGTGGAGCTCCCTCAACGTCGCCTCAAGCTCCGCTGGGCGCAGAGAGGATTGAGGGTGTGAGTGAGTTATTCTCAAGGGTGCTCAGCATAATGTTGAATAACAAATATATTGTACATAAGTTATTTAATCTTTAGCTATCATATCTAACGTACGTCTATGGGGATGTTCATATATGACGTCACGCACCGATGTGGGGGAGGGGTCCGACTTGTGTGACGATGGGGTGGGGGTAGTGGGTTTGAAACAAGTAAGGTCACAAAAACAACACAAGCGCTATCAGTGGGCAAGGGTTTCCAGTTTGTTCCATGATGGAGCATTTTACATCGCCATGGGAGGAAGAGAATATTGAGAAATAAATCCATGAGATGAAATGTCTACAGCTTTATTCCTTGGATTTTAAGTCTTTTTCCGAACCATACTATTTCTCTTTGGTATAGGTTTCCAGAGGACTAAACCCGGATTGATCAAGATATATTTTTTAAAAGTATTGAATAATTCAAAACGCAGTGGTGTATTGTTGTGTGTTTTTCTAATACAAAGTGATTTCAAACGAATTTTAGTTTTGAAAATTTATATGAGGGGGGATTCTGAGTTTTTGTGACGAAATCTGACGAGGGGGATGGGAGGGTGAAAAATCCTCCCAAATTGCGTGACGTTTTATATGGATGGTTCCTTATTCTTCTCTTTTTTTTAATGTGCAAAACCCACTAAAGACTATATTTGCTCTGTACTTATTTTTATGAGCTTTGAGTAAATTATCTAAAAGATATGCATGTACTAAGGAATTACTATATCTACCTACAAGATGAACTTTCGACTTTTATTACATGTATTATATGTATACTGAGTGGATACTTTTCAAGTTCACCCAGTGGTGGCGCGAGGGTTTGAGACGTCCGGGGCACTGTTCTTTAATGACGCCCCTACCGCTGCGCTTGGTGGCAATGTTATGTAGTGGCGCACTACTTTGCTACAGAGAAAAGTTTTTATGTCAGTTGCCCACCTCCCTCCTTACAACCCTCCCCTCTGCTAAATATAAGTTTTTAAAACAATTGTCCCGTTACATTAAGGTGAAGGTGAAATTCTATGAAAATGTCAGTGATAAAAAAAAAAAAAAAAAAAAAAAAACAGATCGCCGACGGCGCACCTTCGCTGAGTCCCGAGGGCAATTGCGCCTTCCCACACACCCACCCCCTTCGTGCCGCCACTGAGTTCACCTCTAACACCCAAAATGAAAGATACTGCTGTATTTCACAGACACCGTGCTATTACTTTTGGACCTTTTTGGAATTCTTTTTTTCAAAAACTGACGTTGTGGGAATGCTTAGAGCGAAATGTTATTAAATGTTAAATGGTTACAAATATGTATGCTAATAACCGCTTTTTGTCGCGACGTTTCAATATCAAGTAGCAGTAAGATGCAGTTTCATTAACCGAACGTTTAAAAAAAGAAGAGCGAGCGACAAAATAATAATAATAATAATAATAATAATAATAATCACGATTTTTTAAAAAAAATTCTAGGACTTTGGAAAATAATTCAAATTAAAAAAGGCACCTGGATTTTTGAAACCGTTAGTGCAACGCGAATACTGCTTCAAAGCATTAAAGAGTTATGTATGAAAATGAAAATTTATTGTAGAGTTTTGTACCTTGTCTACTATAATCCTTAATTATACTTATTTAAAGGTCCAAAATGTCAAAATTGTCACGGATCCAAATATCAAAAGTGTCTAAAACACGCTGGTAAAAGCGATATTTACACTGTAATTACTAATCAGCATATTTTCATGATATCAACGAATTTATGATGAATTTTTTGTCCAGTATCTGCAGTATCACTATCAGAATTCAAGTGTAACTGAGTACCACTATTGGGGTCGTTAGATACAGAGAGCCCAGGATGTGGTAAAGTGCCCAGATGACCGGATATGAGAGGAGCCCTGTCTTAAGCATTACATTGTTTGTCTCTATGGGCTTTTATTTGAGCTTTCATTCATAGGGCATACAGCCCGGTTAATTCGCGAACTGTTTGTTTTCTTATCGACCGAATTGGCACGGTATATCATATTACCAGTTCATAAGTACAGCGGGCTTGTTTACCATTCTCGCCACTGACGTTGAGATATATAGGTTTGTTTACAACTCATTTGTACTTTCTGCCAACATCATGGATCCTTATTACACAGTTCAAGGCTCCAATACAATCAGATTTAAGAGTTTCTGTTACCTTATTTTGATAAAAGTTGCATTTTAGTGTAACCAGGAGACTGTTCTGACCAAACCATTTAATTATTTTCGTAAAACCACTTAAAGGACAAGTCAGGCTAATGTCAATCATCATTTGCTATGATTTGCTGACCCGGAAGGTGACGCATTTCACCATTATGCGGCTCTCACTCTTTTCACAAACTAGGTGGCCTTGTTTGCATTGTAAACATATCAATTTAATGCATATAAAAAGGAAAGGTAGAGAAAGGGTAAAGTCATAATATCCAAAAAAACATGTATGCAATGTATATGTTCTATACAGCACACACAGTCCTAATACCAACAAAAAACAAGTATGCAATGTATATGCTCTATACAGCACACACAGTCATAATACCAACAAAAAAACCAAGTATGCAATGTATATGCTCTATACAGCACACACAGTCATAATACCAACAAAAAACAAGTATGCAATGTATATACTCTACAGCACACACAGTCATAATACCAACAAAAAACAAGTATGCAATATATATACTCTATACAGCACACACAGTCATAAAACCAACAAAAAAAAAACAAGTATGCAATGTATATGCTCTATACAGCACACACAGTCATAATACCAAAAAAAAACCCCAAACAAGTATGCAATGTATATGTTCTATACAGCACACACAGTCATAATACCAAAAAAACCCCAAAACAAGTATGCAATGTATATGTTCTATACAGCACACACAGTCATAATACAAAAAAACCCCTCCAAAACAAGTATGCAATGTGTATGTTCTATACAGCACATACAGTCATAATACCAACAAAAAAACCAAACAAACAAGTATGCAATGTATATGCTCTATACAGCACACACAGTCATAATAAAACAAAACAAGTAGGTAATGTATATGTTCTATACAGCACACAAAGTCACAATCAGAGTACAAACTTTATTTAAACAGTGAAAATATCCGTAACCAACTTGTCTCAAGCGTAGGTCTAAAATGGTTAGATCTGATACGGCAGCCGTTGGTTCGACCCAACACAGATGTGAAAATTGTATCCAAGCCTTACTGTAAATTACAGTTCGAATATCACAGCAAAAACAACAAGAACAATACGTTGTCATATACTTGCGTTCAACATAATATGCATTGGTCGAATTCGGAGGTAAGGCAAGGAAGTTCTGGTGACTTGCAAGGATCCCAATACTATACTTACTTTTTTTCTGGTACGAGAAAATAGCCTCTTACATTTCAGTGAAAAACTTCTTATATGGGAAAAAAAGGTGTAAACAATTAGAGAAAAATAATGCACGTAATATTATCTACTGCCATTTTATATATTTGCCACACTTTTTTCCCTTGCATATACTTTACCACCAGTTATTTGTATATTTCCCTTAATCCCCATAATAATATGTGAATAGTCGAGGAAAAAAGTCAGAACTTTAACGTAAACGGTGGATATAAAGCCTCGAAGGGCTGAAACAATTAGTTTTTGACATAAATCAAGGAATATCAAATAAAACTAATGAATAGCAATTCTGGATCTATATATGGATGGATAGATAATGACAATAATAATAATAATTAAAGTGTACATTTTCATCTATAGATGGATGGATAGATAATGACAATAATAAAAATTACAGCATTCATTTTCATCTTATCTGCGCATTTTCACTATTTTTGGAAACATATTGTTCCCTCGTTCATACGATATATCAGTTCGATTTGTATCGTACATTTGAAATATCTTTTGTAACAAGCAAAATGTATGTGCTATTTGTTGTTACGTCTCCGTTATAGATTTGTTAGATTTTAGTGATTATTTGTTTGAATATGGGGAATCGGTGTTTGGAAGAAATTTCTCAAAAGAGTAATAAGCCAATTATTAGGTACAGGCGTCATTCATACTGAATCGCACTCACGGGACTTTATGGTATCACGGATTAGTTTTTTTTTAAACGGCTCGTTCTTAATATAAGAAATTCTCTAGATATTCTCACGTATGTTTAGTAATTAAAGATAGTAATAATTATGTATGTTTGGTGTTTGGCGCATGTTTTATAGTACGTGTCATCAAATGCCGATCTACCGCTTAGACCTGCGTGCTGATAAATCATACCAATGTGAAGCAAGAAAAAAAACCAAAAAAAAAAAAAACCCCATAAAAGTGTAAAATTATAGTCTCGTGAATGTGTTGTCGTTTGTTTGATTATAGGAAAAATTATTTGTGGTATTAGCGAATTTAAGAATCATCTAATTGACAACGACTGTTGTTTTGAGGTCTTTATAAATAGGGAAAACAACGAGCTCAAGCGACAGTCATACGGTGTGTTCGACATTGCTTTTTTCCCTTGATCTTGAGTTGAACTTGATCATTATGGCGGCGATGACGACCACGATGAATTTATTAAGGAGGACTGAGATGACGACAGAACATTCAAAGGGACTGGAAATTAGGTCAAAGTTTGTTGTTGTTGTCTTGATGTTGCCAAAAATATCGCTATTTGAAAAATATAGTTATTGGAAAATCAAAAGGCAAAATATGCATACGTGAAGAAATTGCAGATAACAGATCAGTATTCAATTTAATAATCGTATGCAAAGACTGTGAGCTGAATCAGACCCCGTTTTCTTGAAACTTTCTCAGCAAGAAACTCCAGCTGATGCTCCAAACACCAAAATCAGATATGATATTTAGGGTGAACCAATGCCATGGAAGATTGGCAGTCTAGTAGAGGGACAGAAGTTAAGAAAAAATCTGAAAGTTTTGTAAATCTAACCCTTCCCCCCCCCCACCCCGCCCATGAAATGGTAGGTTCCTAAAGAGTGTTAGCTATAGAAAAATGTGACGAATGTACATTTTAATTTTTTTCTACATGAAGATAGAGATAGACATGTTTAAAGCAGGAGAGGAAACTACAAAGATATGAGGATTTCCAATGCAGAGTTTTGCACAACAACCACCTAACAGAAAGCTTTACGGTGGAGACTGGATTGAAATAAGGTTGCATTCTGTTGCCATTCCTCTTTCCTACAAATCAGAACATAAGTGTTTTTTCAAACTATTTGGGGGTGGATTTTTTTTGCCAAAAATCCCCCCCCCTCATTGAAATGGTAGGTTCCTAAAGAGTGTTAGCTATAGAAATAGGTGACGAATATACAGTTTCATTTTTTTCTACATGAAGATAGAGATAAACATGCTTAAAGCAGGAGAGGAAACTACAAAGATATGAGGATTTCCAATGCTGAATCTTGCATAACAACCACCTAACAGAAAGCTTTAAGGTGGAGACTAGAATGAAACAAGGTTGCATTCTGTCGCCATTCCTCTTTGCCCTTGAAATGGACTGGCTGATGAAACAAGTGACAAAAAATGGAAGACGTGGAAGACAGTGGACGATGACATCGATGCTAGAAGACCTGGATTATGTAGATGATATTAGTCTTCTTTCCAGCCGACACCAGAACATTCAACAGGAAACAGAGTCTCTGGCAGAAAAAGCAGGCAGCATCGGTCTCAACGTAAAAATAGAGAAGACAAACCTCATGAAGATCAATCCTAGAATCAACAAGCCAGTTACAGTGAAAAACAAACCATTGCAAGAGGTGGAAGAATTCACCTAATTAGGTAGCAAGGTGTCAGAAGTTGGCGATTGCGGAAGGGAGGTAAATGCGTGAATCAGCAAAGCAAACCAGGCTTTTGCCATGCTTCAAACTATCTGGAGGTCAACAAACCTAAGCATGGCGACCAAGTTAAAAATTTACAAAAGTAACGTCCCCAGTGTGCTGTTATATGGTTCTGAGTACTGGAAAACAATAACTTCCATCGAAAAGAGGCTTTATAAACATTTCAAACTAAATGCCTCAGCAGAATCAGAAGAATTTTCTGGCCAAGCATCATCTCGAATGAAGATCTCCGAAGTACAGCTGGAAATGGCTGGGACACGTGTTCGGAAAATGATCTCAAAAACAGTAGCCTGACTTGGGAAACAGCACCAAGGGCGGCGGCTGACCAACAGCAGTGGAGCTCCCTCAACGTCGCCTCAAGCTCCGCTGGGCGCAGAGAGGATTGAGGGTGTGAGTGAGTTATTCTCAAGGGTGCTCAGCATAATGTTGAATAACAAATATATTGTACATAAGTTATTTAATCTTTAGCTATCATATCTAACGTACGTCTATGGGGATGTTCATATATGACGTCACGCACCGATGTGGGGGAGGGGTCCGACTTGTGTGACGATGGGGTGGGGGTAGTGGGTTTGAAACAAGTAAGGTCACAAAAACAACACAAGCGCTATCAGTGGGCAAGGGTTTCCAGTTTGTTCCATGATGGAGCATTTTACATCGCCATGGGAGGAAGAGAATATTGAGAAATAAATCCATGAGATGAAATGTCTACAGCTTTATTCCTTGGATTTTAAGTCTTTTTCCGAACCATACTATTTCTCTTTGGTATAGGTTTCCAGAGGACTAAACCCGGATTGATCAAGATATATTTTTTAAAAGTATTGAATAATTCAAAACGCAGTGGTGTATTGTTGTGTGTTTTTCTAATACAAAGTGATTTCAAACGAATTTTAGTTTTGAAAATTTATATGAGGGGGGATTCTGAGTTTTTGTGACGAAATCTGACGAGGGGGATGGGAGGGTGAAAAATCCTTCCAAACTGCGTGACGTTTTATATGGATGGTTCCTTATTCTTCTCTTTTTTTTAATGTGCAAAACCCACTAAAGACTATATTTGCTCTGTACTTATTTTTATGAGCTTTGAGTAAATTATCTAAAAGATATGCATGTACTAAGGAATTACTATATCTACCTACAAGATGAACTTTCGACTTTTATTACATGTATTATATGTATACTGAGTGGATACTTTTCAAGTTCACCCAGTGGTGGCGCGAGGGTTTGAGACGTCCGGGGCACTGTTCTTTAATGACGCCCCTACCGCTGCGCTTGGTGGCAATGTTATGTAGTGGCGCACTACTTTGCTACAGAGAAAAGTTTTTATGTCAGTTGCCCACCTCCCTCCTTACAACCCTCCCCTCTGCTAAATATAAGTTTTTAAAACAATTGTCCCGTTACATTAAGGTGAAGGTGAAATTCTATGAAAATGTCAGTGATAAAAAAAAAAAAAAAAAAAAAAAACAGATCGCCGACGGCGCACCTTCGCTGAGTCCCGAGGGCAATTGCGCCTTCCCACACACCCACCCCCTTCGTGCCGCCACTGAGTTCACCTCTAACACCCAAAATGAAAGATACTGCTGTATTTCACAGACACCGTGCTATTACTTTTGGACCTTTTTGGAATTCTTTTTTTCAAAAACTGACGTTGTGGGAATGCTTAGAGCGAAATGTTATTAAATGTTAAATGGTTACAAATATGTATGCTAATAACCGCTTTTTGTCGCGACGTTTCAATATCAAGTAGCAGTAAGATGCAGTTTCATTAACCGAACGTTTAAAAAAAGAAGAGCGAGCGACAAAATAATAATAATAATAATAATAATAATAATAATCACGATTTTTTAAAAAAAATTCTAGGACTTTGGAAAATAATTCAAATTAAAAAAGGCACCTGGATTTTTGAAACCGTTAGTGCAACGCGAATACTGCTTCAAAGCATTAAAGAGTTATGTATGAAAATGAAAATTTATTGTAGAGTTTTGTACCTTGTCTACTATAATCCTTAATTATACTTATTTAAAGGTCCAAAATGTCAAAATTGTCACGGATCCAAATATCAAAAGTGTCTAAAACACGCTGGTAAAAGCGATATTTACACTGTAATTACTAATCAGCATATTTTCATGATATCAACGAATTTATGATGAATTTTTTGTCCAGTATCTGCAGTATCACTATCAGAATTCAAGTGTAACTGAGTACCACTATTGGGGTCGTTAGATACAGAGAGCCCAGGATGTGGTAAAGTGCCCAGATGACCGGATATGAGAGGAGCCCTGTCTTAAGCATTACATTGTTTGTCTCTATGGGCTTTTATTTGAGCTTTCATTCATAGGGCATACAGCCCGGTTAATTCGCGAACTGTTTGTTTTCTTATCGACCGAATTGGCACGGTATATCATATTACCAGTTCATAAGTACAGCGGGCTTGTTTACCATTCTCGCCACTGACGTTGAGATATATAGGTTTGTTTACAACTCATTTGTACTTTCTGCCAACATCATGGATCCTTATTACACAGTTCAAGGCTCCAATACAATCAGATTTAAGAGTTTCTGTTACCTTATTTTGATAAAAGTTGCATTTTAGTGTAACCAGGAGACTGTTCTGACCAAACCATTTAATTATTTTCGTAAAACCACTTAAAGGACAAGTCAGGCTAATGTCAATCATCATTTGCTATGATTTGCTGACCCGGAAGGTGACGCATTTCACCATTATGCGGCTCTCACTCTTTTCACAAACTAGGTGGCCTTGTTTGCATTGTAAACATATCAATTTAATGCATATAAAAAGGAAAGGTAGAGAAAGGGTAAAGTCATAATATCCAAAAAAACATGTATGCAATGTATATGTTCTATACAGCACACACAGTCCTAATACCAACAAAAAACAAGTATGCAATGTATATGCTCTATACAGCACACACAGTCATAATACCAACAAAAAAACCAAGTATGCAATGTATATGCTCTATACAGCACACACAGTCATAATACCAACAAAAAACAAGTATGCAATGTATATACTCTACAGCACACACAGTCATAATACCAACAAAAAACAAGTATGCAATATATATACTCTATACAGCACACACAGTCATAAAACCAACAAAAAAAAAAACAAGTATGCAATGTATATGCTCTATACAGCACACACAGTCATAATACCAAAAAAAAACCCCAAACAAGTATGCAATGTATATGTTCTATACAGCACACACAGTCATAATACCAAAAAAACCCCAAAACAAGTATGCAATGTATATGTTCTATACAGCACACACAGTCATAATACAAAAAACCCCTCCAAAACAAGTATGCAATGTGTATGTTCTATACAGCACATACAGTCATAATACCAACAAAAAAACCAAACAAACAAGTATGCAATGTATATGCTCTATACAGCACACACAGTCATAATAAAACAAAACAAGTAGGTAATGTATATGTTCTATACAGCACACAAAGTCACAATCAGAGTACAAACTTTATTTAAACAGTGAAAATATCCGTAACCAACTTGTCTCAAGCGTAGGTCTAAAATGGTTAGATCTGATACGGCAGCCGTTGGTTCGACCCAACACAGATGTGAAAATTGTATCCAAGCCTTACTGTAAATTACAGTTCGAATATCACAGCAAAAACAACAAGAACAATACGTTGTCATATACTTGCGTTCAACATAATATGCATTGGTCGAATTCGGAGGTAAGGCAAGGAAGTTCTGGTGACTTGCAAGGATCCCAATACTATACTTACTTTTTTTCTGGTACGAGAAAATAGCCTCTTACATTTCAGTGAAAAACTTCTTATATGGGAAAAAAAGGTGTAAACAATTAGAGAAAAATAATGCACGTAATATTATCTACTGCCATTTTATATATTTGCCACACTTTTTTCCCTTGCATATACTTTACCACCAGTTATTTGTATATTTCCCTTAATCCCCATAATAATATGTGAATAGTCGAGGAAAAAAGTCAGAACTTTAACGTAAACGGTGGATATAAAGCCTCGAAGGGCTGAAACAATTAGTTTTTGACATAAATCAAGGAATATCAAATAAAACTAATGAATAGCAATTCTGGATCTATATATGGATGGATAGAAAATGACAATAATAATAATAATTAAAGTGTACATTTTCATCTATAGATGGATGGATAGATAATGACAATAATAATAATTACAGCATTCATTTTCATCTTATCTGCGCATTTTCACTATTTTTGGAAACATATTGTTCCCTCGTTCATAAGATATATCAGTTCGATTTGTATCGTACATTTGAAATATCTTTTGTAACAAGCAAAATGTATGTGCTATTTGTTGTTACGTCTCCGTTATAGATTTGTTAGATTTTAGTGATTATTTGTTTGAATATGGGGAATCGGTGTTTGGAAGAAATTTCTCAAAAGAGTAATAAGCCAATTATTAGGTACAGGCGTCATTCATACTGAATCGCACTCACGGGACTTTATGGTATCACGGATTAGTTTTTTTTTAAACGGCTCGTTCTTAATATAAGAAATTCTCTAGATATTCTCACGTATGTTTAGTAATTAAAGATAGTAATAATTATGTATGTTTGGTGTTTGGCGCATGTTTTATAGTACGTGTCATCAAATGCCGATCTACCGCTTAGACCTGCGTGCTGATAAATCATACCAATGTGAAGCAAGAAAAAAAACCAAAAAAAAAAAAAAACCCCATAAAAGTGTAAAATTATAGTCTCGTGAATGTGTTGTCGTTTGTTTGATTATAGGAAAAATTATTTGTGGTATTAGCGAATTTAAGAATCATCTAATTGACAACGACTGTTGTTTTGAGGTCTTTATAAATAGGGAAAACAACGAGCTCAAGCGACAGTCATACGGTGTGTTCGACATTGCTTTTTTCCCTTGATCTTGAGTTGAACTTGATCATTATGGCGGCGATGACGACCACGATGAATTTATTAAGGAGGACTGAGATGACGACAGAACATTCAAAGGGACTGGAAATTAGGTCAAAGTTTGTTGTTGTTGTCTTGATGTTGCCAAAAATATCGCTATTTGAAAAATATAGTTATTGGAAAATCAAAAGGCAAAATATGCATACGTGAAGAAATTGCAGATAACAGATCAGTATTCAATTTAATAATCGTATGCAAAGACTGTGAGCTGAATCAGACCCCGTTTTCTTGAAACTTTCTCAGCAAGAAACTCCAGCTGATGCTCCAAACACCAAAATCAGATATGATATTTAGGGTGAACCAATGCCATGGAAGATTGGCAGTCTAGTAGAGGGACAGAAGTTAAGAAAAAATCTGAAAGTTTTGTAAATCTAACCCTTCCCCCCCACCCCGCCCATGAAATGGTAGGTTCCTAAAGAGTGTTAGCTATAGAAAAATGTGACGAATGTACATTTTAATTTTTTTCTACATGAAGATAGAGATAGACATGCTTAAAGCAGGAGAGGAAACTACAAAGATATGAGGATTTCCAATGC
The DNA here is from genome assembly GCA_029931535.1 of Margaritifera margaritifera. Lineage (NCBI taxonomy): Eukaryota > Metazoa > Mollusca > Bivalvia > Unionida > Margaritiferidae > Margaritifera > Margaritifera margaritifera. Next base: position 6,017 of record JAQPZY010001483.1, on the reverse strand, counting down.
AGAGTTTTGCACAACAACCACCTAACAGAAAGCTTTACGGTGGAGACTGGATTGAAATAAGGTTGCATTCTGTTGCCATTCCTCTTTCCTACAAATCAGAACATAAGTGTTTTTTCAAACTATTTGGGGGTGGATTTTTTTTGCCAAAAATCCCCCCCCCCCTCATTGAAATGGTAGGTTCCTAAAGAGTGTTAGCTATAGAAATAGGTGACGAATATACAGTTTCATTTTTTTCTACATGAAGATAGAGATAAACATGCTTAAAGCAGGAGAGGAAACTACAAAGATATGAGGATTTCCAATGCTGAATCTTGCATAACAACCACCTAACAGAAAGCTTTAAGGTGGAGACTAGAATGAAACAAGGTTGCATTCTGTCGCCATTCCTCTTTGCCCTTGAAATGGACTGGCTGATGAAACAAGTGACAAAAAATGGAAGACGTGGAAGACAGTGGACGATGACATCGATGCTAGAAGACCTGGATTATGTAGATGATATTAGTCTTCTTTCCAGCCGACACCAGAACATTCAACAGGAAACAGAGTCTCTGGCAGAAAAAGCAGGCAGCATCGGTCTCAACGTAAAAATAGAGAAGACAAACCTCATGAAGATCAATCCTAGAATCAACAAGCCAGTTACAGTGAAAAACAAACCATTGCAAGAGGTGGAAGAATTCACCTAATTAGGTAGCAAGGTGTCAGAAGTTGGCGATTGCGGAAGGGAGGTAAATGCGTGAATCAGCAAAGCAAACCAGGCTTTTGCCATGCTTCAAACTATCTGGAGGTCAACAAACCTAAGCATGGCGACCAAGTTAAAAATTTACAAAAGTAACGTCCCCAGTGTGCTGTTATATGGTTCTGAGTACTGGAAAACAATAACTTCCATCGAAAAGAGGCTTTATAAACATTTCAAACTAAATGCCTCAGCAGAATCAGAAGAATTTTCTGGCCAAGCATCATCTCGAATGAAGATCTCCGAAGTACAGCTGGAAATGGCTGGGACACGTGTTCGGAAAATGATCTCAAAAACAGTAGCCTGACTTGGGAAACAGCACCAAGGGCGGCGGCTGACCAACAGCAGTGGAGCTCCCTCAACGTCGCCTCAAGCTCCGCTGGGCGCAGAGAGGATTGAGGGTGTGAGTGAGTTATTCTCAAGGGTGCTCAGCATAATGTTGAATAACAAATATATTGTACATAAGTTATTTAATCTTTAGCTATCATATCTAACGTACGTCTATGGGGATGTTCATATATGACGTCACGCACCGATGTGGGGGAGGGGTCCGACTTGTGTGACGATGGGGTGGGGGTAGTGGGTTTGAAACAAGTAAGGTCACAAAAACAACACAAGCGCTATCAGTGGGCAAGGGTTTCCAGTTTGTTCCATGATGGAGCATTTTACATCGCCATGGGAGGAAGAGAATATTGAGAAATAAATCCATGAGATGAAATGTCTACAGCTTTATTCCTTGGATTTTAAGTCTTTTTCCGAACCATACTATTTCTCTTTGGTATAGGTTTCCAGAGGACTAAACCCGGATTGATCAAGATATATTTTTTAAAAGTATTGAATAATTCAAAACGCAGTGGTGTATTGTTGTGTGTTTTTCTAATACAAAGTGATTTCAAACGAATTTTAGTTTTGAAAATTTATATGAGGGGGGATTCTGAGTTTTTGTGACGAAATCTGACGAGGGGGATGGGAGGGTGAAAAATCCTTCCAAACTGCGTGACGTTTTATATGGATGGTTCCTTATTCTTCTCTTTTTTTTAATGTGCAAAACCCACTAAAGACTATATTTGCTCTGTACTTATTTTTATGAGCTTTGAGTAAATTATCTAAAAGATATGCATGTACTAAGGAATTACTATATCTACCTACAAGATGAACTTTCGACTTTTATTACATGTATTATATGTATACTGAGTGGATACTTTTCAAGTTCACCCAGTGGTGGCGCGAGGGTTTGAGACGTCCGGGGCACTGTTCTTTAATGACGCCCCTACCGCTGCGCTTGGTGGCAATGTTATGTAGTGGCGCACTACTTTGCTACAGAGAAAAGTTTTTATGTCAGTTGCCCACCTCCCTCCTTACAACCCTCCCCTCTGCTAAATATAAGTTTTTAAAACAATTGTCCCGTTACATTAAGGTGAAGGTGAAATTCTATGAAAATGTCAGTGATAAAAAAAAAAAAAAAAAAAAAAAAAAACAGATCGCCGACGGCGCACCTTCGCTGAGTCCCGAGGGCAATTGCGCCTTCCCACACACCCACCCCCTTCGTGCCGCCACTGAGTTCACCTCTAACACCCAAAATGAAAGATACTGCTGTATTTCACAGACACCGTGCTATTACTTTTGGACCTTTTTGGAATTCTTTTTTTCAAAAACTGACGTTGTGGGAATGCTTAGAGCGAAATGTTATTAAATGTTAAATGGTTACAAATATGTATGCTAATAACCGCTTTTTGTCGCGACGTTTCAATATCAAGTAGCAGTAAGATGCAGTTTCATTAACCGAACGTTTAAAAAAAGAAGAGCGAGCGACAAAATAATAATAATAATAATAATAATAATAATAATCACGATTTTTTAAAAAAAATTCTAGGACTTTGGAAAATAATTCAAATTAAAAAAGGCACCTGGATTTTTGAAACCGTTAGTGCAACGCGAATACTGCTTCAAAGCATTAAAGAGTTATGTATGAAAATGAAAATTTATTGTAGAGTTTTGTACCTTGTCTACTATAATCCTTAATTATACTTATTTAAAGGTCCAAAATGTCAAAATTGTCACGGATCCAAATATCAAAAGTGTCTAAAACACGCTGGTAAAAGCGATATTTACACTGTAATTACTAATCAGCATATTTTCATGATATCAACGAATTTATGATGAATTTTTTGTCCAGTATCTGCAGTATCACTATCAGAATTCAAGTGTAACTGAGTACCACTATTGGGGTCGTTAGATACAGAGAGCCCAGGATGTGGTAAAGTGCCCAGATGACCGGATATGAGAGGAGCCCTGTCTTAAGCATTACATTGTTTGTCTCTATGGGCTTTTATTTGAGCTTTCATTCATAGGGCATACAGCCCGGTTAATTCGCGAACTGTTTGTTTTCTTATCGACCGAATTGGCACGGTATATCATATTACCAGTTCATAAGTACAGCGGGCTTGTTTACCATTCTCGCCACTGACGTTGAGATATATAGGTTTGTTTACAACTCATTTGTACTTTCTGCCAACATCATGGATCCTTATTACACAGTTCAAGGCTCCAATACAATCAGATTTAAGAGTTTCTGTTACCTTATTTTGATAAAAGTTGCATTTTAGTGTAACCAGGAGACTGTTCTGACCAAACCATTTAATTATTTTCGTAAAACCACTTAAAGGACAAGTCAGGCTAATGTCAATCATCATTTGCTATGATTTGCTGACCCGGAAGGTGACGCATTTCACCATTATGCGGCTCTCACTCTTTTCACAAACTAGGTGGCCTTGTTTGCATTGTAAACATATCAATTTAATGCATATAAAAAGGAAAGGTAGAGAAAGGGTAAAGTCATAATATCCAAAAAAACATGTATGCAATGTATATGTTCTATACAGCACACACAGTCCTAATACCAACAAAAAACAAGTATGCAATGTATATGCTCTATACAGCACACACAGTCATAATACCAACAAAAAAACCAAGTATGCAATGTATATGCTCTATACAGCACACACAGTCATAATACCAACAAAAAACAAGTATGCAATGTATATACTCTACAGCACACACAGTCATAATACCAACAAAAAACAAGTATGCAATATATATACTCTATACAGCACACACAGTCATAAAACCAACAAAAAAAAAAAACAAGTATGCAATGTATATGCTCTATACAGCACACACAGTCATAATACCAAAAAAAAACCCCAAACAAGTATGCAATGTATATGTTCTATACAGCACACACAGTCATAATACCAAAAAAACCCCAAAACAAGTATGCAATGTATATGTTCTATACAGCACACACAGTCATAATACAAAAAAACCCCTCCAAAACAAGTATGCAATGTGTATGTTCTATACAGCACATACAGTCATAATACCAACAAAAAAACCAAACAAACAAGTATGCAATGTATATGCTCTATACAGCACACACAGTCATAATAAAACAAAACAAGTAGGTAATGTATATGTTCTATACAGCACACAAAGTCACAATCAGAGTACAAACTTTATTTAAACAGTGAAAATATCCGTAACCAACTTGTCTCAAGCGTAGGTCTAAAATGGTTAGATCTGATACGGCAGCCGTTGGTTCGACCCAACACAGATGTGAAAATTGTATCCAAGCCTTACTGTAAATTACAGTTCGAATATCACAGCAAAAACAACAAGAACAATACGTTGTCATATACTTGCGTTCAACATAATATGCATTGGTCGAATTCGGAGGTAAGGCAAGGAAGTTCTGGTGACTTGCAAGGATCCCAATACTATACTTACTTTTTTTCTGGTACGAGAAAATAGCCTCTTACATTTCAGTGAAAAACTTCTTATATGGGAAAAAAAAGGTGTAAACAATTAGAGAAAAATAATGCACGTAATATTATCTACTGCCATTTTATATATTTGCCACACTTTTTTCCCTTGCATATACTTTACCACCAGTTATTTGTATATTTCCCTTAATCCCCATAATAATATGTGAATAGTCGAGGAAAAAAGTCAGAACTTTAACGTAAACGGTGGATATAAAGCCTCGAAGGGCTGAAACAATTAGTTTTTGACATAAATCAAGGAATATCAAATAAAACTAATGAATAGCAATTCTGGATCTATATATGGATGGATAGAAAATGACAATAATAATAATAATTAAAGTGTACATTTTCATCTATAGATGGATGGATAGATAATGACAATAATAATAATTACAGCATTCATTTTCATCTTATCTGCGCATTTTCACTATTTTTGGAAACATATTGTTCCCTCGTTCATAAGATATATCAGTTCGATTTGTATCGTACATTTGAAATATCTTTTGTAACAAGCAAAATGTATGTGCTATTTGTTGTTACGTCTCCGTTATAGATTTGTTAGATTTTAGTGATTATTTGTTTGAATATGGGGAATCGGTGTTTGGAAGAAATTTCTCAAAAGAGTAATAAGCCAATTATTAGGTACAGGCGTCATTCATACTGAATCGCACTCACGGGACTTTATGGTATCACGGATTAGTTTTTTTTTAAACGGCTCGTTCTTAATATAAGAAATTCTCTAGATATTCTCACGTATGTTTAGTAATTAAAGATAGTAATAATTATGTATGTTTGGTGTTTGGCGCATGTTTTATAGTACGTGTCATCAAATGCCGATCTACCGCTTAGACCTGCGTGCTGATAAATCATACCAATGTGAAGCAAGAAAAAAAAACAAAAACCCCCCACCCCATAAAAGTGTAAAATTATAGTCTCGTGAATGTGTTGTCGTTTGTTTTATTATAGGAAAAATTATTTGTGGTATTAGCGAATTTAAGAATCATCTAATTGACAACGACTGTTGTTTTGAGGTCTTTATAAATAGGGAAAACAACGAGCTCAAGCGACAGTCATACGGTGTGTTCGACATTGCTTTTTTCCCTTGATCTTGAGTTGAACTTGATCATTATGGCGGCGATGACGACCACGATGAATTTATTAAGGAGGACTGAGATGACGACAGAACATTCAAAGGGACTGGAAATTAGGTCAAAGTTTGTTGTTGTTGTCTTGATGTTGCCAAAAATATCGCTATTTGAAAAATATAGTTATTGGAAAATCAAAAGGCAAAATATCCCTACGTGAAGAAATTGCAGATAACAGATCAGTATTCAATTTAATAATCGTATGCAAAGACTGTGAGCTGAATCAGACCCCGTTTTCTTGAAACTTTCTCAGCAAGAAACTCCAGCTGATGCTCCAAACACCAAAATCAGATATGATATTTAGGGTGAACCAAT